>CABHPQ010000580.1:14654-28775 GCA_902168405.1 Peromyscus aztecus | reverse complement strand
ATTTCAGGATCTCTATTGTTGTGTCCCCAATGGTTTATTCTTCTCAGTAATGGGAAGAATAAACCTCTATAGGAGGTTAAACATACAGAACCCCAGCGGCGTGCATGATTTCTGACTTCAGTCCAGTCCCTGGCACACAGATTATGTGAAAGGGGTGTCATTTTGGTTTTCTTTCATTCTTTTTCCAGCAAGCAATAGTGTGGCTGATGTAGGATTTTCTCTAAATGCTTCTTGTGAGGAAGGCTAAACACATATTCCTACCTATAACTGGAATTAAAAAAAAAAACTTATGTTCAACAAACTAAATCCAATGTATCTATTTTCAGGTCAGAGGCTGTGACTGTCATCTCCTGGAATATGCTACCCCATCTCCTAGTTCCTTGACAAGGACACAGTCCAAGCTAATGCAACGTCACAGTAAATTTGCTTATCTCTTAAGAACAATGAGGTGTGCTGTAAAATATGTATGTACAATCAAAACATTCATAATAAAATCCTAATAAAATTAGCAAGTTAGAATGAAAGGAAAAAAAAGAAAATAGATTTTTTTTCTCACATATCTGGATTATGGTTCCCCCTTCCTCTACTTTCCCAGTTCCTCCCCATTTCGCCTCCCATGGGGATCCACTCCCTTTCTGTCTCTCATTAGAAAACAAACAGGCTTCTAATAAAATACAATAAGATAAAACAAAAACTAACACATCGGAATTGGACAAAACCAACAGAAAGAAAAGAGCCCAAGAGAAGGCACAAGAATCAGAGACAAGAATCTTTAGGACACTCAGGGATCCCATGAAAATACTAAAATGGAAGCCATAGAATATATGCAGAGGACCTGGTCCAGACCCATGCAGGTCCTATGAATGCTGCCTCAGTCTCTGTGAGTTTATATGAGCTTTGCTCATGTTAATTTATAGGGCCTTGTTTTCTTGGTGTCCTTCCTTCCTCTCTGGCCCCTACATTCTTTCTGCTTCCTCTTCCACAGGGTTTCTTAAGCACTGAAGGGAGGAATTTGATGGAGACATCCCATTTAGGGCTGAGTATTCCAAATTTCTCACTCTCTGCATAATGTCTGGCTGTGGGTCTCTGTATTTGTTCCCATCTCCTGCAAGAGGAAGCTTCTCTGATGATGGGTGAACGAGGCACTGACTGATCTATAGTATGGGAGAATGTCATCAGGAGTCATTTTACTGCTATGCTCCTTTAGTATAACTGTTGTGTTTGGTTTTCTCCTAGGTCTCTGGGCTATCTAGTCTCAGGTTCTTGGTCACCCAAGCAGTGTCAGCTATGGGTTTCATCTCATGCAGTGAGCCTTAAGTCAAATGAGATGGTGTTTGGTTACTCCCATAAGCTTTGCGCACCATTGTACTACCACATCTCACAGGCAGGACACCTTTGTAGATCAAAAATTTTATGGATGTGTTGATGTTTATATTCCTTTCTTGGTAGTGTACAGAGTACAGAGTACCAAACACACTAGCACAAGGGCTGCAGGTTCTGTGTATGCACCAGCTCAACTTCTCCATATTGATTGATTTGTGCAGGTGTTGTCTTCAGCAATGGGGCTTTGCCATCAGTTTGTGGAGGCTAATCTATAGTCTTAGCAACAGCCTGGATTGTTTAGGGATTCCTATGGGATTTCTCTGGCCAACAATTCAATTAAATATAACCCAGGACAGGAAGCTTCATCTGATGACAACGGTGAAAAGTTGGGGTTCTGTCCTCACCATTATTTCGTGATTTCCTTTAGACTGACTTCATATTTTAGGAAGCGTCTCCTATATTAGGTTTTCATAGGACCCCTCAAATGGCCCTTAAGTTTAGCTGTCTCTTCCCTGTATTCTCTTCCTTCCTCAGGATGCTTTTTCTAGTTCTGTTCATTTACCTGTGAATTTCATTTTTTTTAATGGATGAGTAATACTCCACTGTATAAATGCACCACAATTTCATTATCCATTCTTCTGTTGAAAAACATCTTGGTTGTTTCCAATTTCTGACTATTATGAATAGAATAGCAATGCACATGGTTGAGCAAGTATCTCTGTGGTCAGATAAAGCACCCTTGGGTTATATGCCCAACAGTGGTATAGTTGGGTCTTGAGGTAAATTGATTCTCATCTTCCTGAGGAAATATCCCCCCCAGTTTCCATGACGGTACAAGTTTGCACTCCCACTGGCAATGAATTAGGGTTTCCCTTACTACACTTTCTTGTCAACTTAAGCTGTCACTTGTTTTATTGATCTTAGCCACTCTGACAGGTATAAGATGGAATCTCAAAGTGCAGCTTTGTCTGAATGAAGATGTCCTTTGCTGTGCAGAAGCTTTTCAGTTTCATAAGGTCTCGTTTATTAATTGTTGTTCTTGGTACCTGTGTTAACAGTGTTCTATTCAGAAAGGTTTTTTTCTTTCCCAATGAATCCAGGCTATTCTCCACTGTCTCAGCTATCAGAAATGTATTTGGTTTTATGTTTAAGTCTTTGATTCATGTGGACTTGAGTTTTATGCAAGTGAAAGGTATGGATCTATTTGTAGTCTTCTAAAATGAATACATGTAGTTTGACCAGTATCATTCATTGAAGAGGCTCTCTTTTATCCATTATGTAATTCTGCCTTCTTTATAAAAAAAAATCAGGTGTCCATAAGTGTGTAGATTTATGTTTGGGTCTTCAATTCAATTGAATTCATCAGCATCTCTTTTTTTGTGCCAGTACCATACTGGTTTTATTACTATAACTTTGTAGTACAATTTTAAATCAGGGGTCATGACACCTCCAGCAGTTCTTTTATTATTCAGGATTGTTTTAGCTATCCTGTTTTGTTTTGGTTTTTTTTTTTTAGTTTCCATAAGAAGCTGAAATTGTCCTTTCAAGATCTGTTAGGAATTATGTTGGAATTTTAATGGCAATTTCATTGAATTTGTAGATTGCTTTTTGGTAGGATGGCTATTTTTACTGTATTGATCCTACTGATCGATTAGCATGGGAGATCTTTCCATCTTTTAATATCCTCTTCAATGTCTTAAAGTTTTTACCATACAAGCTTTTCACTTGACTAGTTAGAGTTACTCCAAGATATTTTATATTATTTGAGGCTGTTATCATTTCCAGCATCCTCTGCCACTCCCGGGGTCCCACCTGAATAACAACATTCAGGTAAAATGCTTAGTCACCCCAGGCCTTATGTCCTATGTAATCTATGAGCAGCATGGCCACGCATACACATGCACTGAGCTGCCTTTAAAAACAGACCCGCCCACCCCACTCTCCCTCTCCAACAGGTTTCTTCCAGACAAGCCTGCACACTCCCCCCTTTCCCTTTCCCCACTCTCTACCAATAAAACTCTTAAAGTGGATTTCATTGTATATTTGTGGTCCATTCTCGCTGTGGTAAATACAACAGAGGCTACTAGGAAAGGCAGTGTTTCGATGATTTCATTCACAGTCCATTTGTCATCTGAATATAAAAGGACTCTTGATTTTTGTAAATTAATTTTATATACAGCTACTTTACTAAAAGTGTCTATCAGCTGTAGAAGTTTCCTGGTGGAAATATTAGGGTCATTGATGTATACTGTCATATTATCTGCAAATAAAGATACTTTGACTTCTTCCTTCCAATTTATATCCCCTTGATCTCCTTTGTTTGTCTTGTTGCTCTGGCTAGACTGTAAGTATGAATATGTATGGAGAAAGTGGACAGCCTTGTCTTGTTCCTGATATTAGTGAAATTGCTTTGAGTTTCTCTCCATTTAAGCTGATGTTGGCTATGAGCTTGATGTAAATTGCTTTTATTATGTTGATGTATATCCCTTGTATCCCTAATGTCTCCAGGACTTTTATCATAAAAGGGTGTTGGATTTTGTTAAAGGCCTTTCTGCATCTAATGAAATGATCATGTGTTTATTTTTTCTTTCAATTTGTTTAGATAGTCGATTACATTTCTTGATTTTCATATATTTAACGACCCCTGCATCTCTGGGATGAAGCCTACTTGATCATGGTGGGTGATCTTTTTTGTGTGTCCTCGGATTCAGTTTGTGAGTATTTTATTGAATTTTTTGCATCTATATTCATGAGAGAAATTGGTCTGTGATTCTCTTTCTTTGTTGAGTCTTTGTATGGTTTGGGTATCAGGGTGATGGTGTCCTCATAAAATGAATTTGACAATGTTTCTTCTGCTTCTATTTTGTGAAATAATTTTGGTAGAATTCTGAGCTAAAACCACCAGGCCCTGGGCTTTGTTTGATTGGGAGCCTTATAACTGTTTCTATATCCTTAGGAGTTATAGGTATCTTTAAATTGTTTATCTGATCTTGATTTTACTTTGGTAAGTTGTATGTATTGAGAAAATTATCCATTTCTTTTAGATTCCCCAGTTTGGTGGAGTACAGGTTTTTTTGTTGTTACTGTTTTGTTTTTGTTTTTTGTTTTGTTTTTGTTTTTCGAGACAGGGTTTCTCTGTGTAACAGCTCTGACTGTCCGGGAACTCACAGAGATCGCCTGCCTCTGCCTCCCTAGTGCTGGGATTAAAGGCGTATGCTAGGAGTACACCCCGCTAGGAGCACAGATTTTTAAAGTATACCCTTATGATTCTCTGGATTTCCTTGATGTCTTTTGTTATGTCCCCTTTTCATTTATAATTTTTAATTTGGGTATTCTCTCTTGTGGTGATATATTGTGTACCCCAATAAAGCTTGCCTGGGGATCAGAGGACAAAGCCAGCCACTATATTAAACATAGAGATCAGGCAGTGGTAGCACATGCCTTTAATCCTAGCATTCAGGAGGCAGAGATCCACCCAGATCTCTGTGAGTTCAAGGCCACACTGGGAACAGAGTCAGGTGTGGTGGTGGCACATGCATTTAATCCCAGCACTAGGAAGAAAGGAAAATAGCAGGGCACAGAAATGTATATAAAGCATGAGTAAACAGGAAGTCTCTCTCTTGAGGCTGAGGATTTCGTAGAGGAAAGAACATGGATGGCTTGCTCTGTTTCTCTGATTTTTCAGCTTTCACCCCAATATCTGGCTCCGGGATTTTTTTTTAATAAGACCTTTTAAGATCTTGTGTTACACTCTTTCTGCCTTTTAGTTAATTTGGATAAGGCTTGTCTATCTTGTTGATTTTCTCAAAGAACCAACTCTTTGTTTCACTGATTCTTTCCATTGTTTGTTGTTGTTATTTTATTGATCTCAGCCCTGAGCTTATTTTTTGCCATCTTCTCCTTTTGGATGTGATTTTTCTTTCTTTTTGTTCTAGAATTTTCCAGTGTGCTGTTAAGTTGCTAGTATTCGATCTCCTTTTTTAAATGTAAGCATTTAGTGCTATGAACTTGCCCTTTAGCACAGTCTTCATCGTGTCCCATACATTTGAGTATGTTGTGTATTCATTTTCATTCAATTCTAAAAGTCTTTGATTCCTTACTTAATTTCTGTCTTGAGTCTCTGCTAAGTGGAGAGTTGTTCTGTTTCCGTGAGTTTGTAAGCTTTGTTTTATTTCTGTTGTTGGTGATATCCAGCTTTAATCCATGGTGATTAGATAGGATGCAGGGTGTTGTTTCAATTTTCTTGTATTTGTTGAGACTTGCTTTTTGTCTGAGTATATAGTCAATTTTGGAGAAAGTTCCATGAGGTGCTAAGAAGGTATATTCTTCTGTGTTTGGGTGAAATGTTTGATAAACACCTATTAGGTCCATTTGGTTTATAATGTCAGTTAGCTCCAGCACTTGTTTAGTTTTTGCATCCGTTATTTTTTGTCTTTGTCTTTTTATTGAGGAATTGAGACCATAGATGTTGAGAATTATCAATGGGCAGTATGTATTGATTCCTGTTATTTTGCTGTTGTTGTTGTTGTTGTTGGTGGTGGTGGTGGTGGTGATGGTATGTGTATGTATGTGTGTGCTTCCTCTCTTTTGATTTACTCTCTGGGATTATTTATTCCCTGTGTTCTCTTGGGTGTAGTTAACCTCTGTAGGTTGGAGTTTTCCTTCTAGTGCCTTTTCTAAGGCTGGATATCTAGATAAATATTACTTAATTTTAGTTTTATCATGGAATGTCTTATTTTTTTCCTTCTATGGTAACTGAAAGGTTTTTGGGTATAGTAGTCTGGACTGGCATCTGTGGTCTCAGAGCCTGTAGCACATCTGTCCAGGCCTTTCTGGTTTTTAAGAGTCTCCATTGAGAAGTCGGGGGTCATTCTAATAGGTCTGCTTCTATATGATATTTAGTTTTGCAACTTTTGATATTCCATCTTTGTTCTGTACATTTACACATGCTGAGGGGATTTTCCTTTTCCATTTAGTTTATTTGGTGTTCTATATGCATCTTGATAGACATTTCTTTAGGTTAGGAAAATTTTCTCCAATATTTTTGTTTAAAATATTTTGTGTGCCTTTGACCTGAGTTTCTTCTCCTTCCTCTATTGCATTAGATTTGGTCTTTTCATAGTGTCCCAGAATTCCTGAATGTTTTGTGCCAGAAGTTTTTTAGATTTAATATTTTATTTGACTAAGGTATCCATTTATTCTTTTAAAGGTATCTTTAATGCCTGAGATCCTCTTTCCCATCTCTCATAATCTGTTGGTAAAGCTTTGAGGTTCCTGTTTAGGATTCTAAATTTTTCATTTCCATATTTCTCTCAATTTGTGTTTTCTTTAAGAACTCTTTTATTCATTTCCTTCCACTGTTTGTGTTTTCATAGACTTCTTTAAGGCAGCAGTTCTCAACCTGTGGGTTATGACCCTTTGGGCTTTACATATCAGGTATCCTGCATATTAGATATTTATATTAAGATTAATAACAGTAGCAAAATGACAGTTATGGTATAGCTACAACTTAATGTTATGGTTGGTGTCACCACAACATGAGGAACTGTATTAAAGGGTCACAGCATTAGGAAGGTTGAGAACCACTGCTTTAAGGGATTTATTCACTTCCTCTTTTAGGACTTCTTCCATATTCATAAAGGTTATTTTACAGCCTTTTTCTTGTGCTTCAGCTATGTTGCAAAACTCAGGACTCACTGTGGTACGGCTACTAGAGATAAATTATCCTGGCTGTTATTGTGTTTTTACACACAATATTGTGGCATCTAGGCATCTGGGTTTCAGAATATTTAATTCTAGGTGCTGATAGCTGGTCTTGTCTTTGTTGGGTGAGTTTTGTTCCTTGGTTTCTGTTGTCCTCTCTGGTTCTTAGGAAAGTGTGGTGTCTGCCTGTTGCCTGGTAAGAAATTCCTCTGTGATCCTCATAGGTGTGGTCACTGGGGGTTCCAGGTAAAATGTGTTTCTAGATATTGGGAGCAGACATTTATGAATGGAGGGGGGCTGGGTGAGTCCACAAAGGGGAGGAAGACAGGGCGTCCCCTGAGAATCTGCTTAGTCCCCTGGGAATTCCGGGCAGAGAGTGAGGAGAAGCCACAGCAGGTCTGCTACAGTGCTAGCTAGGAATGAGACTGGGTTATTGGACTTGGAGGGAAGGAGGGAGAGGTAAAGATCTGTAATTAGCCTACCTGCTTCACTGGTGGAAGTGGTCTGCAGGTTCCCAGGGAGTGCCTTTTGGAGTTGGGGGCTGAGATAAAGCAACGAGTGGGGTAAAGAAAATCTGAATGGAAGATCTGTGTGATCCACTGGAGAAGGGGTCGGAGAGTAAGGGAGATCACAGCAGGAGGTCTGCTGCAGAACTAGGCATGGGCCTGGAGGACTGGATTTGGAAGAGAGGGATGGGATAGGTGAAGGTCTGCAGTTAGTCTATCTGCTTCCCTGGTCAGTGTTGCCTGTGGATTCCAAGGATGCCTACTGCCATCTTGAATTTTTCAATGTGTTTCTCTTTCTCTTGGCTAGTTTGGTTATGGGTTTGTTACTATTGTTTATTTAGTCAAAGAACCAACTCTTTGTTTTGTTGATTCTTTGTGTTATTATTCCTTTTTTTTGTTGTTCTCATTTCATTAATTTGTACTGTTATACCCATTTTGCGAACCCCACCCCCCAGAGACCACCAAGGAGCCGGTTTCTGATGCAAGCACATAAGGGTCATTTTATTCAGGTTCAACCTGGGCCACTGCAAGGCAGATGGAAGGAAATGTGGCAGTGGCCATGAGCCCAGGTGTAGAGAGTTTTTATAGGGAAAAACCACAAGCTGGGAATTGGCAGCTTGGAATTGGGTAGAAGGGATATGGGGCAAGGTGATTTTTTTGAAACTATTGGTCTAGACTTTGGGTGCAAAATCTAACCATTGGGTTAGATTTTTGGCGGGGAACCACAACCTGCTGAACAGGATTCTCTGGACTGCTCAGCAGGATTATCTAGATAACTTCAAGGGCCATAAACTGCAGACAGGGTGTCTGCAGGAGGATATTGCTCTGTATCTGTTCAAGTTGTCATGGTACATTCCCAAGGTCCTTCCTGAACTGAGTACAGCAGGTGGTCTGAGATGGTGGCCCTTTCCCTAAGATGGAGCCTGTAAAGTCAAGTCTAGGTCTTCACATGATATATGATTTGGTGTTTCTCTCTTTCAATACACTTTCTGTATTCTGTATATTTACTGTTTTAATTATAACATGATTAGGTAGATGTGGAGGATATCTTTACATTTTCAAGAGCCGCAAAGTATATTATGAAATTGCTTAACTGAGCTCTCTCTGATTTCCTAATGTGGGTACTTAGAGCTATAAGTATCTCTCTTTGGATTGCATTCTTACTTTTTCACAGGGTTCTACAAATTTTAAATTTCCTTGATTTTTTCATCAGTAAGTAGTGTGCTGCTTAATCTCTGAGTTTGTGTATATTTTAGAATTGTTCTTTCTGTTGATTTTTAGTCTTATTCCATTGTTATCAGATGAAATATAATGAATTATTTCAAATTTCATCTACTAATTAAGATTACTCTGTGTTCTTATATATGAACCATCTTAGAAAAATTTTTGTGAGTTGCTAAGAGCATATATTCTTCATTGTCTGGATAAATTATTTGTAGGTGTCTGTTAAATCCATTTGATCTACAATGTCATTTAATTCATACTTATCTATTGTTCATCATGAAGACCTGTCACTTGGTGAAGTTTGGGTGTTTTAGGCTGCCACTACTACTGTGTGGTAGACTCACATCTAATAATAGTTGTTTTATGAAATTGGTATACCTGGACTCAGGGCATATATGTTAGAAACATCATGTTCTTTTGATGGGTTATTTAATCAGTATGAGATCTTTATATTTTCTCATTAGTTTTAGTTTGAAGTTTGTTTTGTCTTATATTAAAGTGGTGACACCTGCTTGTTTACTGGTTCTACTTGATTAGAATAGTTTTTCCTTTTCCTGAAGTCATGTCTGTCTTTTGTGGTGAGGTGCATTTATTGGAGGAAGCAAATAGTTAACAGCTTTTGATAATCCACTAACCTGAGTCTTTTGTTGGGGAATTGTGACCGATTGTGTTCAGAGTAATTATCCAAAGATACATCCAAATGTATTGATTCTTGTCATTTTTAATTTTATAATGTTTGGGTTTTTTTCCTATTCCTCTTTTGTTTAAGCATTATTACAGTACAGTTTACTTTTTTTGTGGCATCAAGAATATATTTGTTAAAAAATTAAAAAAAAGAATATATTTGTTGTATTTGTCAGTCTGAAGGACTTCAAGTACTTTCTGTAGTGCTGCTTTAGTGGTTATAAATCCATCTAGTCTATTGGGGGGAGTGGCAGGGACTTACTTTGTAACCTCCACTGACCTGAATCTTGCTATGTAGACCAGACTGGACTAGAACTCACAGAGATCTGCCTGCCTCTGCCTCCTGAGTGCTGGGATTAAAAGTGTGTGCCACCACGCCTGACCTCATTTAGTCCATTTTTATCATAGTAATCTTTTATTGTTCTTTCAATTATGATAGATAGTTTTTCTGGGTATAGTAGTCTAGGTTGACAGTCCTTCAGAATTTGTAATTCATCATGTCAAACTCTCTGCATTTTAAAGTTTTAGTTAATCTGGTGTTATTCTGATGGGTTTGCCTTTATATATGATTTGGTGTTTCTCTCTTTCAATACACTTTCTGTATTCTGTATATTTACTGTTTTAATTATAACATGATTAGGTAGATGTGGAGGGCATGAGGTCCTTATGCTCACAGAGAAGTACTGGGGAAACTAGGAATGTTAAACATGCAGAGTTATCTCCTCAGGAGAGAAGATGTACACCTGTTTCAGCCTGTAGAGCTGGGAATGGAGGCAGTTAATAATCTGGTAATCTTTGCTATCTGTAGGGCCAGGCCTCACCCAAGTCCCCCAGATTATTATGTTTGTTTATCCCAGACTCTTCCTCCCTAGATCTTGAGCATTGCTTCTCAGTCAATAAAACCTATCCTATGTGAGATGTCACTTGTACGTTACAACAGGCCAATCCTGACTCCCACAGGCTATTATGTTTACCTCAGTCATTCTCCCTAGAACCTTATCTTGAGCATTGCTTGTTTAGCCAATAGA
Organism: Peromyscus aztecus; assembly: GCA_902168405.1. Taxonomy (NCBI): domain Eukaryota; kingdom Metazoa; phylum Chordata; class Mammalia; order Rodentia; family Cricetidae; genus Peromyscus; species Peromyscus aztecus. The sequence goes on along the minus strand of CABHPQ010000580.1, from coordinate 18,307 downwards.
ACCTATCTTTATGGAAGAAGGCATATGTACTTTGTAAAGAGTTTCCATGTAAACATGTCTTAAGCTGTGTTGTACACAGAGGATTGGGTTAATTGTTATCGGGGAGCTTCTTTCCAAAATTGTGCTGTGCTTAAATATGCCTAAAATAAAACACCTAGGATCAGACTCTAGAGGTTTCAACCAACACCAGCTAACTAAGTCCTGTGCAATAGGACTTCTTGCCTCGGTGAACGGCTGCTCTGTTGGTCCTGTGCTTGCAGAGCCCCTAGGTGGAGGGCTTTTTTCTGATCTTACCCATTTTGTGTATGAAGTGGCAGCTCTTTTTCTGACTCTTAGAAATTTTGTGCTACACTTATTTAGAAAATGTTTTCTATTGCCTTTAAAATGAAGTAATCCTCCTTCTTCTGTGATTATTATCTAAAAATCTGATCTCTTCAATACATCACTGGTACCTTTAATTCTTTATCTATGTCTCACTTGATTATTCAAGCTCAGATATTTGTCTTGTCCTTGACCCAGTCTATTGTTGAGACTTTACACAGAATTTCTAATTTGGCTTATGTTTTTCATGTCAAGAATTTCAAATTGTTTTTCTTAGGTATATGCAATAAAGAAGATGTTTAGCAGAAAAATAAAAGTCTCCTATCAAGTATGACCCTGAATTTTGTCTCTTGGAATTTCTCTGACAATTCTCACAGATAGTGGTAGCACCTTGCAGGGGGGACCATAGGAGACACAAGAGAGTGGAAGCATAACAGCATAGCAGAATACCAGAGAGGGGCATTAATACACCATAAGGGGCACAAGAGAGGGGTAGTATGACAGCATAGGATGGTACCAGAGAGTGACATTAATACACGATAGGGAACACAAGAGAGTAGAGGCAATACACAACACAGGTGACACTGGAGAATGGTAGTAATACACCACAGGGGATACTGGGGAGATTCATTACACAGGGAAACTGGAAGGTACGTGTATAAACTTGTGGAACTCCAAGAGGTAACAGATTTCTGTAATACCACTTGTCTTATAGCTAAACATAACCCCACCTTATACTGAGACCCAGTGATAGTGGTCAATGACTGCTGCACTCCAGGGGAACATAAAATTCAGTTGCTCCAAAAAGATCAATGGGAAATTATTAAGGAATTTCATGACTCATACCTCCCAGGAAGAAAGGCATTAACTGCTCTAGGCACTCAAGAATTTTGGGGAAAGGACTAAAATCCTCAAACAAGTGACCAGGACTTTGCTGTGACCCAGGAGGTGGTTCCAAACCACCACCCTTACTAAAAAGCTCACACACAGGAGATGTACATTCCCTGGAGAATACTGACAAATAGATTTTACTCATATATCTTTCTGTGAAGGATGTAAATAGCTTCTGGTATTTGTTGACACCTTCTGGTTGTAGGTGGAAGCTTAATCCATTTAGACAGAAAAAGCACAAAAGGTTGTGAGTCCTCGTCAAAGAAAGTAAATCCTCACTTTGGACTCCCAAAACCTCTCCAAAATAACAATGGGCTTTACTTTATTTAAAAAATATTTTCGGGCCGGGCGGTGGTGGCGCATGCCTTTAATCCCAGCACTCGGGAGGCAGAGGCAGGTGGATCTCTGAGTTCGAGGCCAGCCTGGGCTACCAAGTGAGTTCCAGGAAAGGCGCAGAGAAACCCTGTCTCGAAAAACCAAAAAAAAAAAATATTTTCGGGATTGGGTAGACCATTCCATGGGAAGTACTTGCTGCACAAGTATGAGGTAAGAGTTTGGATCCCTGGAACTCATGTGAATTCCAGATAGGCTTTGTGGCCATCTGTAATTCTGTCTCACACAAGGCAGATATAGAGGAGGCTGTCACAGATAGTTAAATTAGCCATATCACAAGTTTTGGTTCCAAATGAGAGACCCTGTCTCAATGAAGAAGTTGGAGAGTGATTGAGAATGACTCCTGAAATCAGATTTAGACCTCCACATGCACATGCACATACACGTGCACACACAGACATTTAACTACATACACATGCACATACATCACATGATACACATATAAAATGTCTTGTTAAGGAAAGGAAAAGCAAAGGTAACCTAGGGGGTTCCCCACACACTGGGCACAGTCTAATATTCACAGCCTATGTAATTAATCATTGCAAAAAGTGGATAGGAAAAATTTATAAATTACAGTTATTTTGATCATACTATGCCAAAAGAGCTGGTTACTTTTTACTTTCTATTGTCCTACTAAGAATCAGAATTATTGCTAAAGCTTCTTTACAGCTCAGCCTTTACAGGATACTCTACAGCTTAGTTTTTCTGACCTCTGACCTTGTAATCAATACCCAAACCCAAGAAATGATCAAATATATAATTACTTTGGGACAGATACCAAACAATTCATTAGAACAGTGGTTCTCAACCTTCCTAATGCTGCGACCTTTTAATACAGGTCCTCATGTTGTGGTGATCCCAACCATAAAATTATTCCATTGCTACTTCCTAACTGTAATTTTGCTACTATCATGAATCAGAATGTAAATATCTAATAAGTGACCCTGTGAAAGGGTCATGACCCACAGGTTGAAAACCACTGCATTAGAGTATGATGGTGTTCTTCTGGTTCCCATAGTAAATACGTGCTTCAAAATGCATCTAGGAGACTAAATACTATTAGCACCCTAATAAAAAAGGATCCCCATTGGATCAGCCCCTCCCCACATGGAAAGGCTCATACAAGGTCCTCTTGAGTGCTCACTTGCAGTTAAACTGCAAGGTTTATTCATGGATTCATACATTGATGTCGCTCAGATGAAAGCTATCCGTGTTGAATTTTCATAGCCTCAATTAAGTGTACATCTGTGAACCATTCAAAGATTTGAAGTTTCTCTTCAGCCAAGAAAACAAAAACAAAGATAAGTTCCTTTCATAAAACTCTTTGCAAACCATGAATATACTCTAAGATTCTAATTTACTTTTTGTTAATTTCAGTGAGCCCTGACTCCTTTGAAAGAAATGATTTTTCTAGATTGGGCAAAACAGTATGCTCACAATACTAACAAATTTAACTGCTTGGCTTGCATGTTGCTGCCCACGTCCAGGATCTCTGGTCTGCCCTGGGGGTGTTTCCTTTGTTGGAAACATCAACAACTCACTGAGAGCAGATGGTAAGAGTGCTCTGTCCTTTAAAATTGCTGTTCAATGTAATGGTCCCATGTGGTCTGGCCACAGGAAAAAATACTTTAAAAGACACCAACTCTCAAGCATGATAAATAACAACCCCAGTTATATGGCTTTGCTGAATAGCTATCAATTTTAACACATGGTCACAGACATTAGGAAGGATATTTTCATGTTTGAGATGATGGAACCATCTAAACCAGTATAGCCAATTGGCTCCTCTTAACGAGGAACAAAATACTCATTCATTTGACCAATATGAAAATTTTTCTTGACAGGAAGAATTCCTATAACTAATTTTAATTAAATCATAATATTAAAAGAACCTGACTGGTTGGTTACTGATTGGTCCTTCATACTTAGATGGGTTGCTTCTAATGACACCAAATGGTTTTGTAGTAACAAGCTCTGGGCATAGTTGCTACCAGGATGGATTGGGAAAGGTACATTAGGATCATTAATATTCTGACCCACTCCCTTGA
>CABHPQ010000580.1:4294-14554 GCA_902168405.1 Peromyscus aztecus | reverse complement strand
CCCCCCCCCCCAAATAAAACTCATCACTGAGTGCTGTCTGCATGGCATCTCTGTCTCTCACCCACCATGGGGCACCTTGACTCTACCCGCCAGGACCTCCCATATACAATATCATAACAAGGATAACTCTGCATTCATGAACATTGGATGTAGACTTTAAAACATCGTGTATTTCATTCTACAACATAAATAGACAAGTTCTGTTTTCCACTCTAATGATCACTTAACATCCATATTTGCTCTTCTGTTAGAATTAGATCTTCTTGGGACATAAAATATTCAATTAAAAATACAAAAATGTTCTTATTTTTTTTTTGAGACAGGGTTTCTCTGTGTAACCCTGGCTGTCCTGGCACTACCTCTGTATGCCAGGCCAGCCTCAAAGTCAAAGATCCACCTGCTTCTGTCTCCTGGGTGCTGAGATTAAAGGTGTGTACCACCACTGCCCAGCTATCAAAAAAAAATCTTAATGATACAGTGTGGGAACCTTTATAAGAAAGCTATGAACTATGGATGGGGCAGAGTGTAGAATGTTCTTTCCTCAATGTGGACTTCCAGAAAAAACTTCATAAATTACATTAAGTGAATGCATTTGAAAGCAAGGGCATGAAGAGAATGTCCTGGCATGTCCAAATTATCTCTGTGGGAAAGGCAAATGCCTGGGAGGAATATTCTTCACTCTTTTCATATGACCAAAGATTAGATTCAACATCAGGTGTATTCCCTTGCTGTACTTGTATTTGCTTAAACTAACTGTGAACATCACCTCATGTTTTGATTGCTTTAATAATAAAAACAAGAAGCAGTTTGTTTGCATTACTCTTGAGCTCAAATACCTGGAGTCCTGTGGTTGATATACTGTGCACCCCAGTAAACTTATCTAGGGGTCAGAGAACAGAACAGCCATAATATTAAACATAGAGTTTAGGCAGTGGTAGCACATGCCTTTAATCCTAGAATTCTAGAGGCAGAGATCCATCCAGATCTCTGTGATTTCAAGGCCATGTGATCGGATTAAGGGCTAGGCTAAGACAATAGAAAATCAATGTAGAGCTGTAGGTGTCTTTGGAATATCAGCAGTTGCTGTGCCCTGTTCTTGTACAGTTTGGATGGCTGGTGACCACTCTTTAGAATAATATCTTCTAATATTTCTCTCAGAAACATGTGTTAGTTTATGATTTGTTTCTGAGGTTGGAGGAATGTTAATCTGAGTATTCCATTATGGTAATAGATCATGGCCCCATAAGTTCATAGCTATATTAGCCACATATGGCTTTAATTTTCCTCTCTGTCCTTCTGGACCTATACATTTGAGCCATCTTGCACTCTGTTTCACTTGAGATAATGTTCCAGTCCCTAACAGCTGGACATTTACCTCCTGAAGAGGTCAATTTGGATGCCAAAATTCTGGTGCAATTATTGTCACATCTGCACCTATGTCTACTAAATTGTCCAAGAAAATGTCATTTATTTGTGTTTTTAATTTTGGTCTTTGTTCATTTATAGAAGTTTGCCAAAAAATTTGCTTTATGATTTCTCTTGAATTTCCTGTTCTCTCTGATACAGCTGTTCTATCACCCCAAGCAACCTGGTTTATTCCAATAGGCATTTTGTTATTTAACTGCTCTGAGTAGGGGTTACTTCTATGATGACAGGAAAGGTCTGAACTGAGTTTGCTGTGGGGCCCCTCTGGGAGTTTCCTGAGGACAGAGGCAAAAGATTACCTTGTCTGTCCCTTGTTGATCTACATTCCTTGGTTCAATGTTTACCCTTACCATACCTTCTGCATAATCCAAAAGGGAGGGGCATTCTGTTGCCATTGTTCCTTGAATAAACATTCTTTCTAGGAATGCCCTTTTTACACTCCGTTTTCAAATGAACGTGATTTCCACACCCAAAACATCTGACATTTTCCCTCAAACCTTTGGAAATTGCTTCGCCTATCCACATATCATCATAGTCGTGAGACTGAATATTAATTGTGTCCCTGATCCAATCCTCCAAGGGTGCAGATCTTGCCTTTGACAGCCTGATTATTATTTTGCATGCTGCATTCGAGTTCTCAAAAGCCAAAGATTCAATTATTATCTGTCTAGCTTTTGCATTTGGTATCATTCTATTTACTGCTGAAGACAGCCTTTGTAAGAAATCTGTGAAGGATTCTGTGGGGCCCTGTATAAATTTTGTGAATGATTCAATTTTCTTTCAAGCTAGTTGACGAAGTCTCAATTTTCCTTTTAAAATCAAGTCAGAGATCTTTTCCACATGATTTTTTATTTTTACCCTGTTTATTTGGTAGAAATATCCATTCCAATATAATATCTTCTCTCTGCATTAAAATTTCTGTAGGAGAATGCTTAGAGGGTAAAATAACCAAATGCAATCAAGCTTTGGATCCACATGATCCACATGTCCTTCCTATACTTTCTTTTCTACCAAGGCCAATTCTTTCTCAGCTTCAGGTGATAATTCTCTTGGACTACTTGAGTCCTTGCTACCTTCTAAGATTTTGAACAAATTACTCAGTTCATCATTTTTTACCCCAGCAATAGTTGTAGATGGGAAATGTCTCCAAATAATGTTTGAGAGTCATTAATAGTCCATAATCAATCTCTCCTAATTTGCACCATTTGGGATCTAAGTTTTTGTAGACCTATTTTATATCCTAAATAATTACTAGAATCTCCTCCTTTTATCTTTTCAGGAGAAATTTGTAATCCCCAGGAAGGCAAAAATTTCTTTACTTCTTCAAACATTCTTTCTAAAGTATCTGCATTTGAGTCAGCTAGTAAAATATCATCCATATAATGATAAATTATAGATTTAGGAAATTTTTTATGCATTACTTCCAATGGCTGTTGTACAAAATATTGGTACAGGGTTGGGCTATTTAACATTCCCTGTGGGAGAACCCTCTATTGATATCTCTTAGCCAGTTGAGAATTGTTATAAGTAGGCACTGTGAAGGTAAATCTTTCTCTGTCTTTTTCTTGTAAAGGTATTGAAAAGAAACAGTTTTTTAAATTGAAACTATAAGAGGCCATCCTTTAGGTAACAGAGTAGGCAAAGGAATTCCAGATTGTAGAGAGCCCATTGGCTGAATTACTTTGTTAATTGCTCTTAGGTCTGTTACCATGCTCTATTTACCAGATTTCTTTTTAATAACAAATACAGGAGAATTCCAAGGGCTGGTTGATTCTTCAATATGCTGAGCATTTAACTGCTCTTGTACCAGCTCTTCTAAAGCCTGCAGTTTCTCTGTTGTTGAAGGCCATTGCTGAATCCATACAGGCTTGTCTGTTAACCATTTTAAAGGTATTGTGCACCCCAATAAACTTATCTAGGAGTCAGAGAACAGAACAGCCACAATATTAAACATAGAGCTTAGGCAATGGTAGCACATGCCTTTAATCCTAGCATTCCAGATGCAGAGATCCATCCAGATCTCTGTGATTTCAAGGCCACACTGGAAACTGAACCAGGCATGGTGGCACACACCTTTAATCCCAGGAAGTGATGACAGGAAGCAGAAAGGTATATAAGGCATGAAAACCATGAACTAGGCTTTTAAGCTTTTAGGCTTTCAACAGCAGCTCAGCTGAGATCCATTTGGATGAGGACACAGAGGCTTCCAGTTTGAGGAAACAGGATCAGCTGATAAGTTATTGAGGTGAGATTAGCTGTGGCTTGTTCTGTTTCTCTGATCTTTTAGCTTTCACCCCAATACCTGGCTCTGGGTGTGTTTTTATTAATAAGACCTTTTAAGATTCATGTTACAGAGTGCCCTGGTTGCCCACACAGATCATTGGTGTTTCTTTTGATCCACAAAGACTTAGCATTCCTGGGTGGGGTGGGTTGACAATACAATCCCAAAGAACTTCCTTCAAAATTAAAAAAATTAAAAATTATACAAACCAGTGCCACATCCAACCTCTCTGCCCAGTTAAGTTCTGTACATCTGGTGCATCATCCCTGTTCCCCTGTATTCACCAGACATCATCACGCCCATGCCATATCCAAACTTCAGGCCCAACCCAGCCTGCACATTCTGTGCTCTGTTCCAAGATGCTATATCCATACCAGGCACAGAAGTAACAAAATAAACCCACATGCCCGGTCTCATTGCAAAAATACAAACAATGTGAGAGATCAAGACAGCATTTCCTCCCCCCAAATCAAATCCTATATAAATGTTCTCCAGTGAGGATCACCTAGATGAACCCAGGACATAGATTTCAAAAGAACAGTCAAAAACTTTATCAAAGAATTCAAGAAATTATAGAAGATACAACAGCTAAATGAACATAAAGAGAATGGACTTAAATAGATTAAATGCCAAAGTAACACAAAACAAAACAAAAAATCTCCCACAAATATAGAGATGAATGAAGTTATGTAGACATTAGAATTAATTGACACCATACATCAAATGGACTTAACAGATATCTGTAGACTATTTCACCCCAAAATCAAGAATATATATTCTAGTCATCAGCCCACAGGAATTTCTCTAAAACATACCACAACCTTGGTAATAATATATACACAATATACACAAATCTTGGGAATAATTCCATACATTGTATCTGACTATAAAGCAATAAAACTTAAAATCAAAACCAAAAAAAATCTCTAGTGTGATGGTTTAAATAAGAATGATCCCCAAAGGCTCATGTGCTTAAATATCTAGTCATCTCAGAGTGGCCCTACTTAGAAGGATTAGACAGTGTGGCCTTATGGGATTAAGTGTGGCCTTGTTGGAGGAAATGTGTCACTGGGAGTGGGCTTTAAGGTTTCAAACAGCCCACACCAGGCCCAGGATCTTCTTTCTCTTGGCCTGCAGATCAGGATGTAGCTCTCAGCCACTGCTCCAGCACCATGCATGCCACCATGCTCCCTGCCATGATGAAAACTGGCTGACTCTCTGAAACTGTAAGAAAGTGCCTAATTAATGCTTTCTTTTATAAGAGTTGTCTTGGCCATGGTGTCTCTTCATGGCAATAGAACATTGACAAAGTCTAAATGATGAATGGTTCAAAGAAGAAAACAAGGCAGAAAAAATTAAAACTCATGGAGGTTAAACAATTCATCACTAAATAATGAATAACTCAAAGAAGAAAACAAGGCAGAAATATTTTTTTAAAAGCTTGAAACTAATTAAAAATGTAAACACAACAAAAGCTCAGGTGTGGCTGCATTCCCACTAGACTACACCTGGCCTGGGTACCAGAGAGTAGCACCTAGCCCTAATCCATCTTTTGTTTAGCAGACACCTTTTGTTTCTCTTGTTGCCCAATGTGAATCTTGTTCTCAGAGTCTCCCAAGGGTACAAAGGCCTATGTAAAACTTGGTTCAGGAAACTGTTGTACCTGATGAACTAAGGAATTTGCACTTGGCATTGTATTTTTGGGAGCTTCTTTCAGGTTGTTTTGAACATATGGAAATCAACTGGCTAAACTGTAAATATAGAGAAAAATAAAAATTCCCTAGGTGAAGGAAAAGTGCTCCAGTCCTTAGAGAAGGGATCCCCCTGTAGCCATGAAAGGCCAAATTTATTCTTAAGGTGCCTCTGAGTTTTCTTTCCATGCACAAGTCCACATACCCATGCCGCAACACTTTGAGACACTCAAGGGCATATAAGAAACAGTCCTATGAGAGAAATTTATGGCTCTAATTGTCTTATTCATGAAAATAAAGAAGAGCAAGATAAATGACTTACTGATGCAACTAAAGAATTGCCAGAACTTTTATAGCTCAGCTAATGGCTGCTTCGGACCACCACAGAACTGGAGTTCACGGATCATCAAGTAAGAAACTGTAACAGCTAAAGGGTATTTACACCCCCAGACCCAAAAGTGTCTGGGCTCTACAAAAACAGACTTTAATATAACCATCTATTACTGTTAAATGTTCTCAACAATTGATCATCTGTGCCTCTTGGATACTAACCTTGTAAAGGAAACAAGTGCCTTAAAATAATCTGTCTCTGATAAAGCTTAAAAACATGTTCCAATCTCTGTCTCTCTCATTAAAACTAAGCAATATAAGCAGAGTACTAAACACTAAAATGGTCACTAATTTTCTCATGGCTGCTTCTGAACATGTTCAAAAATTTTCCCAAGCTCCAGAAACCAGCTTAAATCCATCTGGACAGGTTGGATCTACTTCAGGCTTTTTCTGTCTTACCAGCATCCCATCAGACACAAAAGCAGCCGCGGTGCCACCCAAGAGGGATGGATGGCTCCAGGGCAGCAGAACAGCCCACAATCCCAGGACACCTGTCTACCTCAGAAGGCCTCCTTCCCTACCCCACCCTCAAGAGCCAACTGAAGCCCATCAAGTCAGCTGGAAGCAGTTTTTCCAAGAGAAATGATGCCCCTATTCCTATTCACTTGCTTTTTTATAATAAGCAAAAAGTTTGGAGTGTTAAGATCCTGCCCCCTCTCCAGCATGTGCACAGCTCAGGGTCTTACATCTTATGTCAACAGGGGGCACTGGCGACTATGTATGCACCTTAAAAAGCTGGATGCAGACCCCATGTTCTTTCTCTTCTCTCTCTCTCTCTCTGCTCCCTGCTCTGCTCTTCTCCCCTCTTCCCCCACCCCACCATCTTTCTCTCTCTTGAGGCCCAGCTCTCCTCTCTCCTATCCCCTCCTTCCTCCCAATAAAGCTCTCTGTGATTCTGGTAGTCATGGCTGTGGCTCATGTCTTTTCTGCCCATAATCAGTGCCACCATCAGTGCTGATTATCATCCTTTCAGCTGCCACATGTACTTTTTTTTGAGATAGGGTTTCTTTGTATAGCTCTGGCTATTCTGGAACTTACTGTGTAGACCAGGCTGGCCTTGAGCTCAGCCTCTACTGAGATTAAAGGCATGTACCATTACCACCAGACTTGTATGTATGTGTGTGTGTGTGTGTGTGTGTGTGTGTGTGTGTGTGTGTGATATGTACTTTACAAAGAGTTTGATGTAGTCACATCTGTCTGTATTTGGCTTATTTTGTTCCTCAAGGAGAGTTAGATATGCTTCGTTGTGAACACGGGATTGAATCAATCATCACAAGAACAGTTTTACCAGCTTGTGCTGTCTTTAAATATGCCTAATATAACAGCTTGGTTGTGGTCAGCCTTCCAAAGTTTAAACCAGCATTAGCATTGATTCATGTTGCACCAAACTGCCTTCTTGCTTCCCACAGCTTGTCACTCTGCTGCCTGTGAAGGTCACAGAGGAGTCCCGCCCCCAAACTGGCACCCAAACATGGGACTCAACCCATGGAGAAGCTAAGCAACTTTTTTCCTTAAATAGAACCAGAGAGTAGCGTCGTGGGGCATTCACCAGAGAAGACTGCTCAGACATGGGTTTGAGCCAATAGAAAGTCTTTATTAGCTGGCCAGTGACTCCACTGGGCATTCAGGATCCCAGTGTAACCCTGAGCTTTTCTCAAGACAAACTTTAAATCATAAAAACTATGTTCTAAGTTGACATACTTCAGGTAACAAAAACAGCCAGAAGCTGAACTACATAAGCTAAAAAGCAAGTGTTATTCCTAGATCATGGATACCCACAACAGACCACCAAGGAGACCAAATCCCATATGTAAAAGCAAAGAGACTTTATTTTCAAGCTCTGAGCTTGGTCTCTCTGACTGTCCAATACAGGGGTAAGAGCAGAGAGCCCAGAAACCAGGCAGGGTAGGATTTCTATCATAGCACAGGTTGAGGTGAGGGGATTTCCCGGGTTTAGAACCCTGATTGAATGACATTTGTCTAGGGGTATAGGGAATGTTTGGAATGTCAGTTATTTCCTCTTAGATGCAGGCCCCACTGGATGGGGTCAGCTTATGGCTTTTCCTGGGTCCAGGTGTTGCCTGCCAGAAGCTGTGTCTGGGCCTCTAAGACTCTCATGGCAGCTGTGTGGTCAAGCTGTTTTGGGATCCCCCACGTTCCCCCTTCACAAATACCAATGACAGGACCCAATCATGGGCTCTGCCTGTTTAGAGGTTCAAGGGGATAATATTGGGACGTAAGAACTATTAGCCAACAGATTTTTTTAGGGCAGTGACATCTGTATCTATTGCCATTCTTAAGGTCCTGTAGTTCAGATCTGTGAGTACAGCTGGATTATGATTATATGTAATACCTCTTTGGTTCTGCACAAAGAAAGTCAAGTGTCTTATCTTATTGCAGAACCACTTTAGTTAATAAACTTATCAATTGACAACTCTGAACTTATTTTCCTGGTATATCAATGGGTATTATAGTTGGCCATCTTGCCTCCATGCCAGGGAGTTTCCTTTTGACCCAGCATTTCAGCCTTATTCTGGGCAGGGAACATGGGATGATGTGTTTTCTTCTGGAACTGCTTCAAGCTGGCATTGGGGCATTGTTGTTAGGGTCCCCAAAAAAGGCTGAAAAGTTGGTCAAAGGCTGGGCAATGGGGCATTTGTCAGAAGCATGTGCCCATCTGACCCAGCTGTAGAGACAGGGAACAATCATATTGGTTGGGCTGGTCCATGCCAGCTTTTAGCAAGTCCAGAGCTCATTGTCGTCAAGAGCAGTGTAGTCAGCAACTGAAGCTGAAGTGGATCTGTTGAGACAAATTTAAACTAGAAACAGAAATTAAAATTTATGAACTTATTTGGAACCTTTAGGTCCACATTCTTAGTAACTGGAAAGAGCAGGAGTCCCAACACCAGGAGAGAAAGAAAAACACCATCTTTAGGAATAAGCTGTACTTATCTGGGGTCCTTCCAACCCTGTGAAATGGATCCAGGTTTTATGACTCTTTTAATCCTCTGAGTCCTATATGAACTATCTTACAAAATGACATAAAAGTTTTAGATACATTAGTATTACCAATCTGTACCAAAATCAATATCATAGACAAATCAGGTGATGGATAGGATACCTGTAAAACAGCAGAAGTGGATTCATACCTTCAAGTCCTAGGAAGAACTAGAATTTGGGTTAAAAGTATGTGCATTTTCCTTCTGTCCAGAGAGCCAGGTATAAATTGGACAGAGATTTTTGGCCTGATGAGCAGCACTTCTAGGTTTATATTTAAATATATTTAGATGACAACTAAAATAAATCTAAAATGTTGAGCTTGTGACTGGACAGTAAGTAGTTATTGCTCTACCAGCTTATCATAACTCTATTAAATGTTAAGCTCTGAACTGTTATATCATAGAAGGAGAGAGCAGTCTGAAACATTTCTCATTACAACCTGCATTTATATCTTAAATCATTTTTGAGACCCCCAAAGTTTATAAGCTTTCATATCCTCAGACCTTTCTTAGACCCATATTTAAACCTTTATGACTTATTTAAACATTCATATCTCAGAACATTTTCTTTAAAATGAGCTAACAAGCTGACTATAGCCTTGTGGAAGGATCTGGTTCTCTGATGCTGCCAAGCTGGCAAAATTTTAGCTAGCCTAGCTGTCAGTACTATCAGAGACCTGAGAAGGATAAATTATATCTGAGTGCAGACCAAGCAGCTTCTGATTCTATACATGACAGGGGCCAGTCCACACCCAGGTCTCCATAGTGTTGGAGGCACAAGTATTGGAACAACATAATCTTCTTTGGCCATCACTCCCATATGGCAGAGTTTTTCCTGTGAAAGAAGGACATGGGGAAGACTGATCTTACTTTGTCTAGACAAAAGGAGTGCAATCAATTCCAGTGTCCTGCTGTTTATCCACAGTCTGGACCAGATCCTGATGGTAGGCATTTCATTGGGGGCATCTTGCCCTGTGGTCAGTGTTGCCATAATCCAGGCAGAGATATTGTGGTGCCCCGTACATAATCTTTGGAGATGTTGGGGCATTGCTAGGATCTCGGAGTCTGTCTGATATAATAAGCTTTTAGATCAACATTTTAAATGCCATATTCTGTAGATCTCTGAAGTATGAGGGTTGTCCAGGTATATCCGAATAGACAAACTTTGTTTCTAGTTATTTGTTTTAAGCTCAACCCTGAATATATTATGCAAGGGACTGAGAAAGCTTATCCTTGTAATTAATTACATCAGTACTTAGCATGACTAAAATTAAAGAACTTGATTATTTATGACTGACTATTTACTTATGTTCTCTAACAGTCTACAATAAGTAGCCTTAAAAACAGTGATTTTAAATTGAAGCTCTTTTGGTATCAAACACGGGTTCAGTAAAGAAACCAAATATATATATATATATATATATATATATATATATAACATTTCTATATATATAACATTTCTATATATATAACA
>CABHPQ010000579.1:0-21705 GCA_902168405.1 Peromyscus aztecus | reverse complement strand
TGCTCCAACTTTATAGCTTTTACTGAGCTGTAATAGTTTGAGTGTTTGCAAACAGGTAGCTGAGATGTAACCACAAAAAAGGAAGAAAAAACATAAATCTATGTGACTTGGTTTAGTGATCTTTATTAGTGTAACACTGCCGTGGTTTGTAGCTTCTGAAACTCAAGTTGCAATTTTAATCCCTGTTTTGAGGTATTTAAAGAATGAGAAGTTAATCTATGGTGTTTAGAGTTAAGAGTGTTAAGAGTAATTGGGACTAGCGAAGGTCATCAGAACGAACAAGACTCCTGTGACCAGACACTGGTAGCTTTGCCAGGAGAGAGGTGTGGAGACCAGGGCACACATGTAGGAGCCTGAGCTGCCTCAGGACTCTCCCAGCAATGCTTATCAGTCGGCTCGTCCATCATGACAAAGTACCTGAGAAAAACAGATTCGAGGAGGGACATTATTTTACTCACAGTCTCAGAGGTTTCGGTCCACTGTCCCATGGTTGGGGACTTCTGCTGTAGACAAACATGAAAGGAGCAGGTCAGGGAAAAAAGCTGACCACTCTTTGGTAGCCAGGAAGGACGGAGAAAGGCAGGGACAAAGCGCTTTTCATACTTGTCCTCTCAGAGTGAGAAGACAAATGAAATGTGAGATTTAAATAACAAGCCAGTCATAGAAACATGGTTCCCAGGGACTTAAAAAGGCACGGAGCAGTGTGTGTCCCCTAAACGATTCATGTAGTGAAGACCATCCCCACTGCCAGCAGTGCTGAAGAAAGCTCCTAGATCCTAAGTGTACTGACGGACTCGTAATTTGATGGTATATGTGCCAGCTAATCTCCATTGTTAACTTGACTGCATTTAACATCACCTAGGAAACAGACCTCAGCGCACGTCTATAAGAACATTCCAGAAAGGGTGAACTGAGCAAGAAAGAACTCTGAGTCAAATGTGGGCACTGAGGGTCCAGCTTGTGAAGTTTCAAAGGGGGGCAACTGTTCTTTTAGGAACTGGGTTAGATGCATTTATGTTGTGTTCAGCAAAGAACTTGGCTGTTTCCTGCTCATGTCCTGAGAACCTTGTTTATCTGCAACTTTAAACTCACAAAACTTGATACTTTTTATATATTTCTTCTATTACAGTAGATATGGTTACCGGTAAACAATAACAATGTCACAACCTTTAAGTTATGTTGTCTTCAAATATCTTCCACCAAAACAATGAGTTCATGACTTTTATGGTGGCTAATATTGTCAACCTGATAGGATCTAGAATCACCAAAGATAAAAGACATAACCCTCTGGAAGTATCTAGAAGGGTCTAAGGGGAACATGTTCTGTCTCAAGCAGACATAAAACTTGGCAGCAGCATCCGAGTGTTATGGGGTATACAGGTATGAAAGATGTAGTACTGAAGGGCTCCTAGGGAATTATATCATGGGTCCAGAAAGCCATTCTGTGCATATGACAGCCAAGATTAACTGTCACACGGGTCTTAGTGGTTGTTAAGAACCCTGTGTCCTTGGGTACAAAGACAAGTCTTAGTGAACTTTCCCCACCAAGACTATACCTGAGACCAAGCAAGTGAGTTCTTGGTTCCTGGAAATGCACAATTTGTCTTACAATCAGCTCAGTAGGGTCCTCTGGCCTTGTGTCTAAGTGACAGTTAAACATTAAGGGACTCGAAGGCTAGCAGAATAAAAACAAACAAACAAAAACCACTCCAGCACAGTTGCTGAGAGTCACACAGAGAAACGAGATCATTACTCATGTCCAGTGTCAAACACAGGAAAAAGAACAGGAAGGCAGAAGTTCCAGTCAGTTAAGCACAGACCTGAGCAGAATACAAGGGGAAGTAAAAATCCTGGACTTTTGATGAGCACTGGACGCGTGCTGTGTGCCTAGTCAGCTTGAGCTGAAGGCTGGATGCTGGGGTAAACCCAGTTCTCCAGAAACTGACTGCAGAGGCCTTCAGCAAACACTATATAAACCATGCTATGATTCTCTGAGAATCTACCCATAGGGGAAGAAAGAGTCAAGAGCGTACTCACCACAGGGAAACTGTAATGCCTAACTCTCTTTTAGTATAAACCATTGTGGAATTCTGAAAAAATGCATCACACATGCGCACTGTAGTAAAGAGTGTGTGTTCAGAAGCAGGGCTGTGGAGAGGCCTCTTCTTCCAGCGATTACCAGAAGCCTGCCCTCTGGCCCCTGCTGTCCACATCTGGCCACTTCTGTTAGCTCTCATTCTTAGTATCCCAAACAAATGGAAATGAAGACACTGCACCCTTGCAGGATGCCTGACAACTTCAATTTACAATTATCCAATTCAACCAAGAGAGAAAAGCTACAAAATATCTCAAATAAAAGCTGTTTTTGCCGGGCGTTGGTCGCACACACCTTTAATCCCAGCACTCGGGAGGCAGAGGCAGGCGGATCTCTGTGAGTTTGAGGCCAGCCTGGTCTCCCAAGCGAGTTCCAGGAAAGGCGCAAAGCTACACAGAGAAACCCTGTCTCGAAAAACCAAAAAAAAGCTGGTTTTGGTCTTTTGAAAGTATTTTTTTGAAAGCATGTAATGAAAACACTACTATCCACGTCCCACTTCTTGAAATACACTTTTTAGATGCCGCCCTGGTGTGTTCTAATTTTATATTAATTTCCCTAAAGAAAATGAGTTTTGTGTGTATGTGTGTAAGTGAATATCCTGGGTAATTTTAGGTCAATATGATACAAGTTAAAATCATTTCAGAAGAGGAACCTCAACTGAGAAAATGTTCCCACCAGATTGTTCTGTGGGGCAAGCCTGTGGTACACTGTCTTGATTGATGACTGATATGGTTAGGCTCCATTTCCTCTGGGCAGTTCCCCCAGCCAGTGGCCCTGAGTGCTACGAGTGAGCAAGCCTTGAGGAGCCAGCGAGCAGCGTCCCCCCAGGGCCTCTGCACCAGCTCCTGCCTCCTGGACTCTGCCTTGAGCTCCTGCACTGACTTCCCTGGAAGACAGACTACAAGACAACACAGAGTACACCCTTTCCTCCCCAGGTTGCTTCTGGTCACGCTGTTTCATCACAGCAATAGAAACCCTAAGACACAAGGGACTGAGATTAAGATCTTGACACATTACCCAAGTGCGATGTGTATAGGAAATTGGGTGTTGATGGTTCTGTGCAGATTAACACCGAAGCAAACGTGGGAGGACCACAAGGCACAGACTCACAGTCCGCTCTTGATAACTTCTCACTTCTTTCTGCCGCCCTAGTGATAGTCATTTTCTTTTGATCATCACTTTGTCTTCTGTTCTCCAACCAGGTAAACGGTGATCTGGAAACAGCCTCCTAACACTCCGGCTGCTTCCGCAACTCCAAGTGAAAACAACTTCTATTAAGTTTAGTAAATTTATTTCTGAGACTAAAATAGACTTTTGGGAGCATCTGCTTTCTTCTGCTTTCAAATTGATTAGTCTAAACAGTGTTTGTTTATTTACTTATGTCACAAAATTCCCATGGTCACCGTGCAGTGTCCATAATCAGGCAGCTGAATGCTACTAAGTTTGTTAAATAGGAAAATGTAAGAAACACTGGCCATGCCATTGGCTCCTAATGCGTTTGGTCGTGTATGATTTTGTGAGACATGCTTGTTATTTGTGGTTATTCAGATGAAACCAACAGCCCCCGTTTAATCGCTTAATTCAAACTCAAATATTTTTTCTTAACTTTGGAGCAGATACCAACATTCCAGAAGTTTTTATACTGTATTCTAATAGGGAAATTGAGCCTAGAGGTCATACTCGGTTTAAACAGCAACAAGAAAAATAATGTGAAAAGACAGAAAAAGTGGAGAAAGTTCTCAGCCGCCTCGATAGCCCTCAACACCTTTTGAAAACAGGGTCTTCTGAAATCTCTCTCACATACTTTACTATTTGTTTTCTCAAAGGATGAATGAATCCAAAATCTAAAAACTTAGTTTAAACAAAAATACATTCAGCAATCCTCATGTGACTATAAAAACAAAGTAACCAACCAACTTTGATGAAGTAAAAACATAAGAAAAATCTTGGAATTAATGGTGCGCTGTGTTCCTGAATCTATCCCAACCACTTCCTCTGGGTTCCTAGTTATCTGACAACAACAAACCCTTTTAAGAAACACCAGCCAGGCACTGGGCTTCTTGCCATCGAATGAAGCCAGCGTAATCCAGTAGACAGTGAAGTGAGGATGCTTTGTAGTGAGAAAACCTTGGAAGTAGAAACTGCATGTGGCTGTGATGAACTGGGCCCCTCTACAGACAAGTGGGCTGCTCATCGTGACCAAGATACTGAGGGGAACCAAAAGCAAGGGGAATTTATTAAATAAAGCCAGCAAAGATATCATTCCATGGAAGGCAGTTTTACAAAGGTACTTGACTAACCTCTGTAAGCCAATCTCTGCAAAGTTGTTCAGAGTTTAGAAAACACTCAGCTAAAATTCCCTTTCAGGGGAAGCAGTCCTTGTGTTAGGGAATGCATTTGTGAAGAATACTTCAGTGCTGTCTCTGGGAATAGAAAGCCGTAGGTATCATGGATGACTGAAAATCAGAGCAGGGGTGGCTTTAGATGAAAGAGCAAAATAATATGAAATCCTCATGGCCGGTGTCTAGCAATGATATCATCCTAACGTTTACAAAAATGGTCACACTTTTTTCATATATATATATAACATTTAAGTTTATTCTTTAAAAATACAACTTTTTGTTAATCTATCCACCCTCAATGCTCCCAGCTTGCCCCAGAACCTCCCATGACATCTCTCTCACAACTTCATGTCCACTTTATGTCTTTTTAACTAATGAGCACTGAGGCCATTCAGTGTTACCCATATGCACATGAGTATAGGACCATCTCCTGAGGCGTGGACAACCTTTTAGTGGCTCTCCCTCCCTCAACAGCCATCAACTGCCAAGAGCTCCTCAGCTAGGGAGGCAGCCTCCGGTGCCCTCCGCCACCAATGTTGGAACGGTGATTAGCTTGAATGCATGCTGGTCTTCTACAGGTACCCACCAGTGCTGGGCGTGCTTGTGTTCAATGGCGTGCACAGCTTGCCTGCCCTTCTTCCAGCTCTTACTTCTCTTCCCTCTCCTGGGATGATTATACCGATCTGAACCGAGGTTGGTATAAATGACCCCTCTGTGGCTCACCACTCAGAGTCACTAATTCTCTTTGCTTAGTTGTGAATCTCTGCATTAACAACTTCCCACTACAGAAAGAGGAACAGCTACCACAGTTGAGAACTGCACAAGTCTACGAGTGTAAATGTAAAAATGTGAAATTGATTTCACCACGTTCTGCAAAGTATGGTGTCTTCAGCAATAGGATCGTGACATCTCGTTATGGTGTACAACCAAGGCAAATGGCAATAACCTTTATTGTTCTGAGTGCCTCTAAGACAGTGGTTCTCAGCCTGAATTGTGACCCCCTTTGGGGCTTGAATGACCCTTTCACATCTTGCATACCAGATATTTACATTATAATTCATAACAGTAGCAAAATTACAGTTATGAAGTATCAGTGAAAATAATTTTATGGTTGGCAGTCCCCACCACACGAGGAACTGTAGTAAAAGGTCTCAGCATTAGGAAGGTTAAGAATCGCTGCTCTAAGGACTCTCTGACTGCTAGCTTGTAGGGAGAAAATCCATGCCTAACACTGAGATTTTCATTTAATGACTTATGTCTTCTGGGAGTAGCATTGCCCATCCATGAAGAATACATTTTGTAAAATTATTTTTAAATTAACATACAAACTAGCAGGGCTCCACCAAGTTTCTTCATTCACCCTCCTTAACTTTGTTGACACACCCTTACCCATTTCTCTAATGTATCCCCTACCCCATCCCCACTGAAACCTTTAGCCATTGCTCTTTCAAGTCAACTACGTTCTACTCTCCCCTCTAATTATATTTTTTTGACTTGGATTGCAAGATTGTAGGTTTCCATATAGGTTCTTCATATACCCTTCATTTTGGTTAACTCCATCCCTGCCCACCTTTCACCATCCCCCACCCCTTCATGCTTTTATAAAGCCTAAATAGTTGTTCATATCCTTCCTTCATTTAAAAGAAAACTGAAAAATTCTCCATTCAGAACACAAAAGAATTGCTACCCAGTAAATAATAACCTGTTAGAGAGTATGCCAATGACAACCATTAACAATACACTGTTGATCAATACCAATAAACCAATGCACACAAGAAAGGCACTCGTCCTCTGAAAGCTTCAATAAGCCTCAGTGTGTACCTGCGATGGGGGAAGAAGTTTGAACCAGGTAACATCGAAGACTACACGATTTTTAAAAGCACTTGCTTATTACATAAGTAATAGTGTTTGTTAGAGAGAACTACAAACACGGTTGAGAAGAAAAGCAGTAACACTGTCCTTTCCAAACCAGAGGTGTCTTAGATGACAGATGCTTTTTGAAACAGTGGGATGGGGATGCTGTGACAGCACATTGGCACACTCAGAGTTATTGGTCTGTCTTGTCCCCCAAACCATGGTAGACACGGCTCAGATAGGACCCAACCAATTTCTCATGGACCTGCTAGCAAGACTTTTTCT
The DNA here is from genome assembly GCA_902168405.1 of Peromyscus aztecus. NCBI lineage: Eukaryota > Metazoa > Chordata > Mammalia > Rodentia > Cricetidae > Peromyscus > Peromyscus aztecus. The sequence continues at coordinate 15,129 of CABHPQ010000579.1, read as the reverse complement.
TTCAAGTTATTCAGACCTTTTCGGGATATATATTTGAGCAAAAATGGATTTTTTTATTGTTGAGCTTTGTAGACAAAGCCTGGAAGCTGCTTCAAAAGAAAACAATAATCAATCATGATTTTTTTTTCTGTGCTCTACTGAAGTACCAAACAGCAGTTTGCAACTTTTTCTTTATTTCCCGGGCATTGTTTTCATTTTAGTTTTTCAATATAAATCATTAAAAGAATTGTAAGCTATAACTCAGAACAAAAGGCAGGTCCTTTCCACACTACTCGCTCTCTTGAACTGTTAACAGTTCTAAGCTTAGAAAGGCCAATATCATCTCATTGGTTCCATTTTTTACCCTAGAAAAAGAAAAGTCAGTCACACGTCCAGTGTCACATTCCCCAGCTGTGACTGAGAAAGTAGGTTCCTGAGACTCTTACCATACAGAGTCACTTCAATATCATAAACATCTTTCATGTCACTTAACACATTTCTGCATTATTACTTTTTAAAGAGAATTAACTTACTCATTATTTTCTAGTTACAAATATAAAGTATCTACCATTTCGTTGTGGACAACCTACTTAATATTAAAGCTTCAATTTCCTCATTAGCAAAATAAAAATAATTCCAATATTTTTCTGAAACTTCAAAACAAAATTAATATATGTCAACTATGATAATGCTGAATACATAGCATTATAAGGGAAGCACTGAAATTTAGAGTGATAATTTTTTTCTTTTCTGTATTTATTTTATAATAGTTGGCACAAAAACACTGGATTATAATTAAGACAATGACTTGTCTCTAAGAAAGAAATTTAAGCTTGTAACCAAATGATGTGTGGTAGCATAGGTTCTTAAGGATGGTCCTCAACAGAATGTATACATTTGGTTCTTTAAATAATCCTTTATTTGTACTCTCTTTAAGTATTTTGCAGGCCATAAGAATATGTTATAGAGATTCAGCTATGTATTAAAGCTATACTTTGACCGGCCAAGGGTCCGTCAAATGGGAAGCCATTTATCATGAATATTTGATGTTATACAGTTTTTAATATTTCAGCTGTCTTCTGCTATGAAATTCTTGTGTGCCAAATACTTCCAAACTATTATGGCAAACAGCTAAGCTTCTCAGACACTGTTCCACTAGGTACTAACACCCCCCACTCCCCTTCAGAGCCCAGGAGACAAGCAGGCTGTAGATGCATAGCTTTGTTTCTTGTGCAAATGAAGCTCAGACCATCCCCCTTCCTTCAGGCCTAGGGGCATGGCAGAGAGATTGACTGAGGACAGTAGGGCTTTTTGCATAACCAGGTGCTGTAAGGACTGGAGAGGAATTCTAGAGTTGGACACAGAACCATGTGGCCAGAGAGAGAAGAGGAAGACAGAGGTTTTGTAGAGGGTGAAGCAGATCTTGGGTAGAGTTTTCTGAGAGCCAGGAGTAAGGAGCTAGGAAGGGGAGATGGAGGATGAAGGTACAGAGGACGAAGATCAGGTCAAAAGCATAGGAGCTTACTAAAACTATGAGGATAGGAGAACTGGGCACAGAGAGGAGCTGTATGTGAGGACAGGGCTGAAACTGTGTAGATAGAATTGACCTAGAAGAATGAAGTGAAAGGACTAAAGAACTCAGTGTCTTAGATTCATTTGATATCCCCCAGATTAGTATCCTTAGCCGCTTGTAGCATCTGTTCTGGACCCTGATAGAAATCTCCTCAAGGCAGGCACTTGGGGAGAATTCGTTAATAATCAGTACTTCTAAACCTTACTAATAAGAAATAATTAGTACCGCAACAACAAATACTTCTTATACATGCATGAACAGGATATAAATTTATACAATCACACCTCATTCACCTACCAGTGGTAATCTCTTATAAGATCAATTTGGGCCAGGTGGTGGTGGCACATGCCTTTAATCCCAGCACTCGGGAGGCAGAGGCAGGTGGATCTCTGTGAGTTCGAGGCCAGCCTGGGCTACAGAGTGAGTTCCAGGAAAGGCACCAAAACTACACAGAGAAACTCTGTTGCAAAAAACCAAAAAAAAAAAAAAAAAGATCAATTTGGGCAGTGTACATATACTTCTTTAATATTTGATAAATATAAACACACAAAGTGTCAATAAGAGAGTTAAGTTATTATTAAGCTATATAAATCAAAATGGCATTTGATTTTTCCAGAGGCATTAAAAAACAAAGAGAAATAATCAATGTACTCTACAAATCACACCACACAGTGCCTCATGGTGATCTACAAAATCCATATATTCTATCATAAACAATAGAAATAGTATACATTTAAATACAATCTTTTAATAATTTAGCTTCTATTCATCAATATATTGAGGCATTCTAACCAAAGTTTTTCTAACTTTTCTAGCAGAAAATATTTGACATATAGATATTTCTACATGATTTTCATATCAATGCCATAATAATAAAACAAGATATCAAGTTCAATAATAAGCAGAACAGAAAACAGTATAGAATGCCTTTGGGAATCAACAATTCAGGGGAAGGAGATTTCTGCAGAGGAAAAGTCTGATACAGATGTGATCAGACTCATTCAGGGCACTATGGCAATCTCCATCAAAATTCTAACACAGTTCTTTCACAGATCTCGAAAGGACAATTTTCAACTTCATATAGAAACACACACACATACACCGCCCCCCTTCAAAAAAAAAAACACTGGAAGTATCACTATCCTTGACCTCAATTGTACTACAAATCTAAAAAAAAAAAAAGAAAGAAAGAAAAAAGGATGGAATTATCACAAAAACAGACATGTTGATCAATGGAATAGAATTGAAGACTGACACATAAGTTCACACACCTATGAACACTTAATAGTCTCTTAAAGAAGCCATGAATGAACAATGGAAAAAGACAGCATCTTCAACAAATATTGCTGGTCAAGCTGGATGTTGGCATGTAGAAGAATCAAATAGACGCATACTTATCACCATGCACAAAACTCAACTCCAAATGTATCAAAGATCTCAACATAAAACCAGAAACATTGAACCTGACAGAAAAGAAAGTGGGGAATAGCCTTAAACTCATTGGCATAGGAGAAGACTTTCTGAACAGAACACCATTAGCACAGACATGAAGATCAAGAATTAATAAATAAGACCTCATGAAACTGCCAAGGTTCTGCACCACAAAGGACACCATCATTCTGATAATGACAAGCTACAGAATGGGAAAAGATTTTTTCCAACTACACATTAGATAGAGGGCTAATACCCAAAATATATGAAGAACTCAAAAATCTAGATTTCAAGAAAATAAATAACCCAATTAAAAATGGGGTAAGATTTAAACAGAATTCTCAAAAGAGGAAACTCAAATGGCTGAGAAACACTTATAGAAATGGTCAATATCTTTATTCATCAAGGAAGTGCAAATCCAAACTACTTTAAGATTCCTTCTTACACCTGTCAAAATAACTAAGATCAATAAAACAAATGACAGCTCATGCTGGCAAGGCTATGGAGCAAGGAAGTACATCCATTGCCATTGGGAGTACAAACTTGTACAGCCATTATGGAAATCAGTGTGGTGGTTCTTCAGGAACATAGGAATCAATCCACCTCAAGATCCAGCTATACCACCTGTATTAGTCAGGGTTCTCTAAAGGAAAAGAGCTTACAAACATATACAATGAATATATATGGATAGTCATATACATTCATATGAATACATTCAATAAGTGAATTATAGGCTATAGTTCAGCTAGTCCAACAATGGCTGTCTACCAATGGAAGGTCCAAGAATTCAGTAGTTGTTCAGTCCACAAGGCTGAATGTCTCATCTCAGCTGGTCTTCAGTATATGCCAGAATCCCAAAGAAGTAGGCTATAATGTCAGTGAAAGTATAGACTTGCCAGCAAGAGGAAGAACCAGAACAAGCTGGCAGAGAGAGAGAGAGAGAGAGAGAGAGAGAGAGAGAGAGAGAGAGAGAGAGATTCCTTTTTCCATGTCCTTTACATAGGCTGCCAGCAGAAGGCATGGCCCAGATTAAAGGTGAGTCCTCATAGCTCAAAAGAGCTAAACTAAAAGTGGATCTTCCTACTTCAAATTATTTAATTAAGAAAAATCCCTCACAGGTATACCCAATGTTTGCGTTTTAGTTAATTTCAGATGTAGTCAAATTGACAACCAAGAATAGCCATCACATCACTCTTGGGTATATACCTAAAATATGCTTCATCCTACCACAGAGACACTTGTTCAACCATGTTCATTGCTATTCTATTCATAATAGTCAGAAACTGTAAACAATCTAGAAGTCTCTTAATAGCAGAATAGATAAAGAAAATATGGTATATTTACACAATGGAGTATTACTCAGCCATTTAAAAAAAATGAAATCATGAAATTCACAAGTAAACAGATGGAACTGTAAAAATATCATCCTGAGTGAGGTAACCTAGACCCAGAAAGACAAACATGGTATGTATTTGCTTACCTATGGATATTAGCTGTTAAGACAATGATAACCAAGCTACAATCTAAAGAACCATGGAGGTTAGGTATAGAGTAAAGGACTAGTGGGGACAGCTAGAGGTTCCTTGGAAAGGGAAATAGAATAAATAGTTATGAATGGATTGGGGAGGACTGGAACCGGAAGATCAAGTAGAGAAGGGCAGGGAAAGGGGGTGAGGGAGGAAATATAGGGAGAAACAGCTAAAATTAAGGGTCATTTGAGGGATCACATGGCAACCTAATACAGTAGACGTTTCCTAAGATAAATACATATATGAAATCAATTTAAATGAAATAGCCAAATAATGGGGAAGACAAGAGCCCCAACTGGACATCTTTTGACACCAAATGAAACTTTTAGTACTAGGATTGTGTTACATCTAATTGAATTGTTAGCCAAAAGGGTCTCATAAGAACCTCCAAACAACCTAGGATGTTGATAAGACTGTAAATAGGTTGCTCTCCACAAACTATTGGCAAGGCCATATTGCCAAAGCGAATACCTACACAACTCATTGAATATGGAGAAATGAAACTGGTGTCTGTCTACATAGAGACTTCACCCTTACTTTGTAGCATTTTTGGACAGGAAGGTATTATGCATGCTACCAAAGGAGAAATGTAAACACCAACCCAGCTGCAAACCCTCTGATCCACAATAGTGTCCTGCATGAAAGATATGCTAGTGCAATGGAGGCACAAAGCTTGTGGGAGTGACCAACCAATGTCTGATTTGACTTCAGGAACTGGAACCCATACTTGATGCTGCTTGGGTGACCAAGAACCCAAAACTAGCTAGCCTAGGGACCGAAGGTAAAACCAAATACCACTGTTCTGCTAAAAGAACACATCAATAAAATGAATCCTAATGATGTTTTGTTGTACTTGTAGATCAGTGCCTTGCTCAGCCATCGTCAGAGAAGCTTCCTCCTGCAGCAAATGGGAACAAATACAGAGACCCATAGCCAAACATCATGCAGAGAGTGAGAGACTTTGGGACAATCTCCTCTTAAACAGGACATCTCCATCAAATCCCTCCCCTCAGGGCATAGGGAACAACATGGAGGAAGAGGCAGAAAGAGTGTAAGAGCCAGAGGGGATGGAGAATACCAGGAAACAAGGCCCTCTAGACCAACAGACTGGTGCACACATGAACTCACAGAAAGTGAGACAGAATGCACAGGGCCTAAACAGGTCTGCACCAGTTGGGGGCCTAGAGATGAAAGGAAAAGTGGACACATGCCCCAACCCCTAACCCAGAAGTTATCTCAAATGACAGCTTCTTGCAAATGAAAATTTAGTTTTCTCCAAAGGAGTCTCACTGGGCAAACAAACTACTGTTCAGGTTATATAATGGTATACTGCATGCCCATCATTAGATGCCAACAGAAAACAAACTCAATGGCATCTTTGGAGGTTCCTTGTCTTGTGTGGGGGTGGGAGAGCAAAACAGCTTGACCACACAGCTGCCATGACAGGCTTAGAGGCCCAGACACAGCTTCTGGCAGGCAACACCTGGACCCAGGAAAAGCCATAAGCTGACCCCATCTAGTGGGACCTGTATCTAAGAGGAAATACATGACATTCCAAACATTCCCTATACCCCTAGACAAATGTCAGCCAATCAGGGTCCTGAACTGTGGTGAGCCACAGGAATATGAAATAGAAGTCCAGCTGTATACTATAAGCTATACCTTGACAAGACCAAGGGTCAGTTCAGTGGGAAGCCAATCAGCAAGGACTATTGGTGTTATGCAGCTTAATATTCAGTTGTGCCTTGCTATGAATTCCTTGTGCTCATAATTATCCTAAAATGTGTATGTATGTGTGAATCTCTGTGTCAAAGCACCTGGATGGTCATGTAGACAGAACCTTCTGCCTCTGAGCTCCAGGCCCCCTCTTTAGCATTTGTTTTGGGTATCTGCCTTTTGCAAATACCCTCCTTGAGCTACTTCCTAAGATAGAGTCAACCCCAAACAAAGTCTTAAAAGACAAGCAAGGAACAGATAGCTACCAGGCCATCTGTTAGATGCCTGAAAACCCCCAACTTAGATAAAATGTCTTTTCTGAGACTACATGTCTCACAGGCCAAATGCCTACCAACTAGATGAACAAGCTTTGTTTCTTGTGCAAATCAAGGCCTCCCCTCTCTCTCTTACCACCCCAGAGAGAACCTCTTAGATCAAAAAGGCCTTTCCTCTTACCAGGACTTTCAAGCTGTGAGGCAGATTGACTAGCTATCAATACTCTTCCCCTACCCCATCAGGAAACTGGTGGCAGAGGAAAAAAGTGACAGTTTTAACTTTCAGTGACCTACAGACTTTTCCTACCCTATCACCTGTAAGTTTAAAGTTGAACACATTTATGATAGATTCTTAATGCCTTCACCTAACCACAGTAAGGACATATTTCTAGCACATAAATTCCTTTTCTGATTTATCCCAACAGCTAACTGACTCGACTCTTATCTCTCCCCTTCTGAGTTGCAAATAAAATTGCCAGGAAGCCTCTAGCAGGGACCACTACAATCTTGTGCTGTATACAAAACATGAGGTGTTATTGCTGTTTGGGATAGGATACAGAGGAGCCCCAGAAGAAGGGGGAAGAATTGAGGGAATGAAGGGTGGAGGAAACTAAAATTTGGGGGAATGAAGAGAATTGAAACTAGGGAAATTAAGAGAATTGGAAATAGGGAAACTAAAAGAATTGGAACTAGGGAAACTAAGAGAATTGGAACTAAGGGAACTAAGAGAGAGAATAAAAGGAACCAAGGAAATGAAGAGATCTGAGAGAGTTGAACCGGTAATTGAATGATGGTGACTGAGGAATAAACAAATTGAACTAAAGAGCTCTGAGCAACTGGATTCATTCCCGTGTAGATGGTAGTATGTCTCCTGGGCCCCTGGAACTGTATAAATTTAAGGCTGGACCTTTAAATATGATACAAAACTGAACCCTGGAAATCCTCTCACCCCAACCTCTGCTGTGTTAAAAACCCTACCCTGCCTGGGCTCAGGGCTCTCTGCTCTCACTGCTGTGTTGGACAGAGAGTCCAAGCTTGAAGATAAAGGCTCTTTGCTTTTACATATGGGATTTGGTATTCACAGTGGGTTGGGGGGGACTGTGATCGGGGATAACATTTGGGGGCTCGTCTGGGATCCCCCAAGCCCACTGGGACCACCACCCATAGAGCCTGAAGCCAGCTGGTAAGTGTTTCTAAATGTCTGTGTGTCCTGTTTGTCTGTGTTCAGTTTCGTTTCTGTGACATGCCTAAAGTCAGTGATTGTGATCAGAAACAGTTAAAGGTGGATGCACTGGAGGACCATGATCACAAGAGTCTGGAAGACATTTCAGACCCCAGTAGTGGGGTCAGGGAGTCCCACATTTGTTTGATTGAGGATGGAGAGCCTCAGATGTGGTGTCTGTGTTTCTCTGTATTTGTGTTGGTCAGCTATTGCCCTGGGAAAATTGTGTGCCTTTCTGTTGGAATGTCCTGCCTATATGAATATGTGAATGTGTGAAAAATGTGGTCACAAGTATGCATGTTTTATGCCTGGGCTTGTGTATGTATTGTGACTCCTGATAGAAACTGTACATGGACAGCCTTTGGAGTCAGATGATCAGCAGACGGGACAGAGGGTCCCTTTGGTTGAACTGGAACAGACCAAGAGCACTCCTACCCTGCATTGCTTACTTGCTCTCTGACTGGGAGCACGGGCAGTGGTGGGCAGGGGAGTGCACTGTTGTGGTGTGGCATGTCGGGCAGGCTGCAGCCAGGGAAGCCCAGGGCTGCCAAGGGTACATGGTGTGGCCAGGCACTAGGGCAGGCCATGAGTCCCCCAGGGCCTGGACACAGCTGATTCGAGGCCAGGTCCCCTCAAAGGTAGCCTTGGGGTGGAGACTTTGCAGCACAGCAGGAACCAGCAGGGGCCTCCCATAGCTCAGAGCGTGCCTGACCCAGGCTCACAGTGGGACTCTGGGCTGAGAGAGAACCGTCCCTCTGAGATCACAGCCTAGGAGTGGCCTACAGGGGCTCAGCCAGTGCATGGAGTCCCTTCCAGTCTGCCGCTCTTGTGCACTTGAGAATCTGGGGTTAACAACAACCTTTTGTCCCCATGCTGCACGCATCCTTTTCCCCTCCTATGCTGATGGGTGGGGTTCCCAAGACCTGCCCTGGAGCTGCCCACCAAACCTGACTGAGGTTTGGCTCCAAGGGTGGAATGGAGTGCCACTGCCTATGGTTGCTAAGTTACTACTGCTATGTTATCATGCTGTAGCCAGGGCTGCCTTGATCATTTATATCCAATAGATTCTTCACATTGGAACAGTGTTGGTGCAAGTTTAGTTATTCTTGTTATGGTATATGCATGTATTTCTGTTCTTGTTTAAAGGATTGTAGCTATACAATATATTCTAGACTACTAGGGGGAACCACAAGGAAGACTGGTGAGAATTTCTGTGTTTAAAAAAATAAGGTACAAAGCAGGAGACTGAAATAATAAAGAGAAGAAAAAGAAAAGGGAAATTTGTCTGAAGTAAATGTCTGAGGAATCAAAGGAACACACTGAAGGTACATCGAAGGTTGTTGAAGGCCAGCGGGGACGTGAACTATGTTGTGGTTTCTCATACCTGCAAATGCTGAATTTGAAAGTTAATTCTGGTTGGTTTTCATTTTAAAAATAGCTGATGATTCTTTACTGCAAAATGTTTATGTTAAAAATGGAAATACATACATGTGTATGTGTGTGGACACATACGTGACTTGAATCTAACTCTGTATGTGTGAATATAAGCTAGCTTTAACTGTATGTATATGTATGTAACTTGGATCCAACTGTGTGTAGGTGTGCAAGTAACTACTATTTAGAAAAACATGTTTTAAACAGCAGCCATGTGGCTTTCCTCCATCTTGTCTGGTGACCTGATCACAATGTAGGCAGTCACGTGGCTGGCAATCATCTTTTACTAAGGTTATAAAGATCTATTCAGATTAACAAAAGCTAACTTAGAGATTTACACCTAAGTACTTATGTCTTTGCCAAGTATTCAATAGCAAGCTTCTAGAGAATTTTAATAGATGGCTATATGTGTTTAATAAATAAGGTATTTGATAAATATTAAAGCTGTACCTCAATGCTTTTATACACAAGAATGTACCTTGCTTGGCAGCTAAACTTTGTAATTTAAGAGTCACCCAGGTGATAGTCACCAGAAACTGAGATGTTCATTTCTTGTGATGCAGAAAGACAATGGCCTAGGCAAAGGGCTTGAAACAGCTTCTGACTCCATTAATCTCGACCCTTTGGGGGTTAAAAAATAATCTTTTTACAGCGGTAGCCTAGGACCACCTGCATGTCAGATGTTTGCATTGAGATTCAACAATGGCAAAACTGCAGTTGTGAAATAGCATTGGGAAAGTTGAGAACCAGTGACGTGGAGACTATTTCCTCCTTGCTCAAGGTCTATTCAGGCTTAAGAATGTATGTCTAGCCTTTTTGTCTTTGCTAAATTTGTTAAGCTTAAGCTATTTGGATAAACTGAGTCATATAAATATTTTATATTGATACTAAAAGGAGCTTCAATTGAGAAGTTGTTTTTTAAGGCTCATACTTAACAGAGATAAAACTACAAAGTCCCTTTCCAAAGTTCAGGCATTTAGACAAAGCTCCCATTCTCTCAGGAACTTGGAGAAAGTTGCTGCTTTCTAAAAAAGAAGTCACTCTCCTTATTTCTGGTAAAAGGAACTTAGGGCCCTTCCATTAACATGTGGCTATTTGGTTTTTGTTTCTTTACTGAACCAATATTTGATACTAGAAGAGCTTCAATTCAAATCATTGTTTTTAAGGCTACTTATTGTAGACTATTTAGAGAACACAAGTAAATAGTCAGTCATATATATAATCAAGTTCTTTAATTGTAGTCAGGGTAAGTATTGATGTAATTAATTACAGGGATAAGCCTTACTCAGTCCCTTGCATATGTTTTCAGGGTTGAGCTTAAAACAAGTAACTAGAAACAAAGTTTGTCTATTCAGATATACCTGGACAGCCCTCATACTTCAGAGGTCTGCAGAATATAGCATTTAAAATGTTGATCTAAAAGCTTATTATATCAGACTGACTCCAAGATCCTAGCAGTGACCCAAGGTCTCCAAAGAAGATTATGTATGGGGCACCACAACGTCTCTGCCTGGATTATGACAATGCTGACCACAGGGCAAGATGCCCTAATGAAACACCTGTCATTAGGACCTGGCCCAGACTGTGGACAAGCAGCAGGACACTGGAGAATTGATTGTATCCCTTTTGCCTAGACAAAGTAAGGCTGGTCTTCCCCATGTCCCTCTTCCACAGGAAAATTTCTACCCTATTGTGCCTGATGGCTGAAGAAGATTGATGCTGTTCTGATACTTGTGCCTCCAACGCTATGGAGACCTGGGTATGATCTGGTCCCTGTCATTTGTAGAATTGAAAGCTTCTTGGTCTGCACTCAAATTTATCCTTCTCAGATATCTGATAATATTGACAGCTTGTCTAGCTATAACTTTGTCACCTTGGGAGCATCAGAGAACCAGATCCTCCCACAAGACTATAGCCAGCTTGTTAGCTCATTTTTAAGAAAATATTCTAAGATATGACAGTTTAAATAAGTCATAAAGGTTTAAATATGGGTCTGAAAAAAGGTCTCAGGATACCAAAGTCTATGCAAGTTTTGAGGATCTAACAATGTTTTAAGATATATAAAGGTCTGAGGATATGAAATCTTAAAAGCTTTGAGCATTTCAGAAAATTATTTAAGATATAACTGCAAGTTGTGAAGATATAAATGAATGATTTAGATTATGAAACATGTTTCAGATTGCTCTCCTCTTTTATAATATAAAAGTTTAGAGTTTAACATATAATAGAGTTCTGATAAGCTGGTAGAGCAATGACTACTTACTGTTCAGTCACAAGCTCAACATTTTACATTTATTTTGGTTGTTATCTAAATATAAACTTAAAGGTGCTTCTCATCAGGCCAAAGACATCTCTATCCAATCTATACCTGGCTCTATGGACAGAAGGAAAATGTACATGCTTTCAACCCAAATCTGTAGTTTTTGTATGAGTTCACTTCGGCTGTTTTATAGATACCCATTACTTGCTTTGTCTATGATAAGAATTTCAGTACAGATTGGCAATACTTATGTCTAAAACTTTTATGTCATTTTGTAAGATAATTCATATAGGCCTCAAAGGATTAAAATAGTCATAAAACTTAGATCCATTTCACAGAGGTTGGAAGGACTCCAGATAAGTACAGCTTAAATTTTCCCCACTTGTCTATTCCTAAGGATGGTATTTTTCCCTCCTGTTCTTGGGACTTCTGCTCTTCCCAATTAGTAAGACTATAGGCCTGAAAGTTCCAAATAAGTTCATGAATTTTAACTTCTGTTCCTACTTTAAGTTTGTCTCAACAGATTTCCACTTGCCTGGCAGACACCTCTAAGTTTCAGTTGCTGACTACACTGCTCCGGACAACTGTGAGCTCTGGGCTTGCTAAAAGCTGACATGGACCAGCCCAGCGAATGTGATTGTTCCCTGTCTCTACAGCTGGGTCAGATAGCCATATGCTTCTGACAGATGCCTCATTGCCCAGCCTTTGACTAGCCCTTTTTGGGGCCCTGACAATGGCACCCCAATGTCAGCTCAAAGCAGTTCCAGAAGAGGATACATCATCCCATGTTCCTTGCCCAAAATAGGTTGAAATCCTGGATCTAAAGGAAACTCCCTGGTATAAGGGACAAAATGGCTAACTATAATTGTTAGTTATATTCTTTCACAGCGCTGGATAAGCTACGGCGCTGCCTCCTGGTTGGTCACCGCCCGCGGTGGCCAAGCCGGGTGGAGGAGCGTGCTAAGTAAAAGAATCACAGCCATGGTTACCTTTTTGAGCTTTATTGAGAGGGAGAGAGAGAGAGAGAGAAGGAGAGAGAGGGAGAGAGAGAGACAGAGAGACAGAGAGACAGAGGGAGGAGGGAGAGAGACAGGGGGCCCGCCGGGAGAGAGGAGCAGAAAGGAAGAGAAGAGAAGAGAGGGAACAGAGCACCCACCCACTTTTTAGGCTGGGACACCGGCGAAGGCTGATGACGTAATTAAAGACCAAACCCTTACAATAATGCCCATTGACATACCAGGAAAATAGGTTCAGAGTTGCCAATTGATAAATTTATTAACTGAAATGTCTCTGCAATAAGACACTTGGCCTTCTTTATGCAGAAACAAAGAGGTACTATATAAGATTATAATCTGGTTGTACTCAAAGATCAGAACTACAGGGTCTTAAGAATGGCAATGGATACAGATGTCACTGTGCTAGAAAAAATTGTTAGCTAATGGTTCTTAGGTCCCAATACGCTTAAACCCCTGGACAGATAGGATGCATGCTTGAGTCCTGTCATTGGTATTTGTGAAGGGGGTAGTGGGGGGGGCACAAAAAACTTGACCACACAGCTGCCATGACAGGCTTAGAGGCTCAGACACAGCTACTGGCAGGCAACACCTGGACCCAGGAAAAGCCATAAACTGACCCCACCCAGTAGGACCTGCATCTAAGGGGAAATACCTGACATTCCAAACATTCCCTATACCCCTAGACAAATGTCAGCCAGCCAATAAGGATCCTGAACCTTGGAAATCACCTCACCCCAACCTCTGCTACGATAAAAACCCATCCCTGCCTGGACTAAAGGCTCTCTGCTCTCACTGCTGCGTTGCACAGAGAGTCTAAGCTTCAAGCTTGAAAATAAAGGCTCTTTGATTTTACATACAGGATTTGGTCTCCACGGTCATCTTTTCAGTGTTCCCTCAATCTGGGCATAACAGTCTCATAATGTCATGTCTGGCTTTTTTTTTAATACTAAGTTTTAATTTTAGTTCTAGTTTTATTTTATTTGTATTTTTTCTCCCCTTTATGCTATAAGTCATCTGAGTATATATTATGGCTTCCAGTTAGTGTTTTTATGGGATTCTGAGTGTGCACACGAATGGGTCTCTAATTCTTGTACCCTCTCTTGGACTCTTTTCCTTCTTGCCAGGAATGATTATAGACTAGATTAAATCACTGCTTACTCCAGGTTCCCTGTATGTCCAGTGTGGTCACTTTTAGCTGACTCATAGCCCTTCAGATGTCCAGTGTTAGCCATCTGGCCCACTCCAGATACCAACACCATCTTGTCAAAACCTTAGTTGGTTCTCATTAGAGTCCACATCCCTAGAGCCTCAGCCACAGAAGGCCCCATGCACAGAAACACTAAAGCTAAATTGCACTTGGCAGGTCAGCAGGCAGGACCGCTCAGAGTGGAGAATTCGGAGAGAGCAGAGGACCCTCACAGCAATCCTTCTCAGCAGGAAGCACATGGATGCTTGATTTGTTTGCATTACTGAAGCTAGCAGGCAGCCCAGCTCTTGCCCAAGCATCACCACTTACAGATGTTAGGTGTCAAGACAGGGATTAGCAGCCTTGGGAGCTACTGAGAACTGATCCTTCCTTTGTGGCTAACTTTAGACCCCACCTCCCACTTCCCCAGTAACAGTAGGAGCATAAACATCATCTTTGACGCGTCTTAGGATTTAAGTTGACATATGAAATGGTAGAGATGTAAGAGTTTTGTTGAGGCCCATTAAGGTAAAGATATTTCCTCCTGGCCAAAAGAATAGACTCTACCTCTGGCTCTAAGTGTAGACTTGACATTCTGATCTGCTTCAAAGGCTAGAGCAATACATACCCTTTTTCCTCCGTTAAGAGTTAATCCAACTGGGCCAGTCAATCACCTGGCCAGGATATCACTCCCAGGAAAGCTGATTCACTTGAAAAACTGCTAAGGAGATAAGATGAAAACTTATCCTATTAACAAGATAATGCACTTATCCTATGCAGAAAGCCGTCCCACTTGGTGCAAGTGCAGAGGGAGCCTCTGTCTGCAGCATGCCTGCTTTTCCGAACTAGAACAGCTCCTTTTCCTTTTTTTGCCCCAAAGTCTAAGTAGGAACCCCGACACCCTGGGCGTCCTCACGCTTTCTCTAGAGCCTCCCTCTCCTTCTGCATGTAGGTGCTTGTGACATCTGCCCCATCATATTTTGTTATTTCTCATACCTCTAGCTTGGGATTTCCCTCTCATTCATACCTTAACCCATCTTTTCTCTTTTCCCATTTTCTTGTTTTACTTCTGAAGCCTGGATCCCCTTAGCTCTAAAATGCATAAATGTTTTCCTCCATCAACACCCTAGAGCTGTCTCTGAGCCTTATCTGTGAGATAAGGGCTCCAGTGTCCTGTATGGAAGCTACATGAGGACTCTGTCAAGTCACTGTGTCTCTCACTACAGAGGGACCCCCCACCAGGTATGAAGAATACAAATCTAAGTGAAGACAAATGCCCCAGAAAGATCCAAAACACAAATAGTGAGCACAGGGGAAAGACAAAAACTGAAAGTCCCACCTATCCCAACAGATGTGCAAAACAAAGAAAAATTTGAGAAAACAGGCCACTTAGAGACCTGATTGATAAGTAAAATATCATCCAGTAGTGGGTAACTCTGTCCATGCAATAAATCAGATCAGGTCAAATCAAACCAAATAAAAGTTCAGGTTTTAATCTGAGCAAAGCT
>CABHPQ010000578.1:0-39700 GCA_902168405.1 Peromyscus aztecus | reverse complement strand
TCATTCCTATTTCATAACTGTAATTTTGCTACTATAATGAATCACAATGTAAATATCTGTGTTTCCCAATGGTCTTAGGTGACCCCTCTGAAAAGGTTGTTTGACCTCCAAAAGGGTCATAACCCACAGGTTAAGAACTGCTAGTATAGATGAGCACCCAGGGAGCAGAGGTCAACCCAATAGAGGTGATGTTAACAGCACACTGGAGTATAGCCTGACCTCCTATGTGACTTTACACAAACCAGACCCACTCCTTCCTAATGACCACCATTGTCTCTTTTCCTTGAATTTCTTCTCACTTGGTCATTAACGCCTGATTCCTGACTTCAACTGTGTGTCAACTGTGTGCTTAGCACTGAGGACACAACTGTAAAATAGAGATTCGCCTTGTCCTCACTGGCTCATTATAATCACCCAAAGGGAAATATACCAAATGATGGACTGCAGCTGCGGTGTACATAAAAGAGAAATTATAGTTTCTGTGGGGAATGTAAGAAGAGGTCTTAACCTCATTAGGGATTCAGCTCTTTGGATAAAATTGAATAGCTTTTCAATTTGACTTACTGTTATATAGAAGCAACTATGAAGACTCCTCTTGGCTTAAACAGGGTTAATATTGAGTCATGAGGCAGCAACTGAAGAGCAGGATTCAATGGCTGGTCAATCACAAGATTTCTGGGTGACTCAGCAGGAAGAAGAAGCTCCTTAATTCTTCTGAGCCAGTTGGGCATTGAAGCCATGAGCTGGGGCAGGAGAGGCAGAGCCTGGTGGGCTGTGTCACCAGGGCTGCCTAACTGGCTTCTATGACCATGTGACACACCCCTTTGTAGATTCTAAGCAATCGGTGGAGTCTATTTATTACTGCTTGAATTGTTGGTTCTTCTTAGCTACTTTGATTTAGGCAGAGACAGTTATAGTGATCTCACCTTCGGCATCATGTTACAAATATATTCCAGAAGAGATTTATAGTTTCCAAAAATATACTTCTGTATAAATGTAGAAAAATTCAGACATGACATCAGTTCTAGGGAAATACGTGAAGTTAGCTAAGACAGGACCTCACATCAAAATAAAGGGAAGCTAAAAACATCCCCCTAGAAATGGAGAAGTAACTTAACAAAACTCAGTAGCGACCCATAGTTAAAAACTTTCAAATACATATCAAAAAGGAGCATCTTCCATTTGAAAAAGGGAGTCAGCAAAGCCTTATGACTGACATGCCGGGTACTGAGAATGGCCCCTTGGTTCCTAAGACAGGGAGCAGCTCAGATGGTTAGTGTCCAACGTTAGACCCAGACTATGTTTCAAACAGAGACCCAAAGGCAGTTTGCTGGAGGAAGGACATGTCAGAATGGATGGAGGAATTTTCCCTAAGACCCCACCCATGGAAGAAGAGCCACAGGCAGTCAATGGCTGCCGAGGGAGGGAAAACCAGGTTTTTTGTTTTGTTTTTCTGTTACCCCTTTTCTCCCCGAAGGCTGAGACCCCAATCCTAAGCAGTCATCCCTAAATGCCTGCAAATCAAGGCAACATGAGTTGTACTCAGTAGGTTGTGTGTGAGGGTGGGGAGGTGGGGGTGATATGTGAATATGTGAATATGGCGAGGTCATAAATTTGAGAGAAGTTCATAGTGGGGACATGGGAGGAATTAGAAGTGGGTGTGGGAAGGATTCACATGCAGGAAACACACTGTTTCCATGTATAAAATCCTCAAATAAAATAAATAAAAAAATTTTAAAAAGTAGTACTAAAACAATTGGGCATCTATATATTAGAATATTCTAAAAGCATTAAAAATCCATGAATAAATGGACAGTCTGATTAAAACGGGACATATTTAAAGAGGCTGATATTTCAGCGAAGATACATGGGTGACAAATTAGCTTAGTGCATTACTCATTAGGGAAACGCAATTAAGAGCAAAGTGACAGACGACCTGCACACACTTCACCAGCTAAAATAAAGCTCTTACCTGGCAGTGTGGAATCCTGTCGAGGCTGGGGAGCGGCTCGACTCAGCCACTGCTGACAGGAAGACAAATTTACAACCATGTTGGAAGTTTCTTTAGAAGTGTCCTTAACAATTAAACATGTTATTACTGTTTGCCTTGGAAATACAATGCTTTAGTATTTATCCAAGGGAAAAAAAGTCATATTCATAGGAAAGCTCAATGCTGATATGTGCAGTGCTTTTATTCATAATTATTTCAAACTCAAAGCCTCTTGAATGACATTCAACTTGTGAACATATTAAGAAAAAACAGTGTGTGTATGTATATATACATATATGTATATATGCATATATGTATACATACATATAACATATATATACACACACAATGGAAAGTTATTTAGCAATAAAGAAAGGGGAAATTATTGATCTATGAAACAACAGAAATGAATCTAAGATGCAAGAAGCCAGACTTTAAGTGCTACTCTCTGTCTCTGTCTGTCTGTCTGTCTGTCTGTCTGTCTGTCTCTCTCTCTCTCTCTCTCTCTCTCACACACACACACACACACACACACACACACACACGCACATGGCAGACGAGTTTCTATCAAAACAAAATGCATATGCACAGCGAAGGAAACAATGAAGAGTCAAGAGACAGCTGATAGGGTGGGAAATATTGGTGAATGATACATCTTATAAAGAGTTAATATCCTAGTGTATTAAGAATGTAAAGATCTCAATAGCAAGGAATTTAAAAAACTGAACTTAAAAATGGAGAGATACCCTGAGGAAATATTTCTTAAAAGAAGACATACAAATGGCCTATAGACGTATGGAAAAAGGTTTTTTATCCCTAGTCATCAGAGAAACGCAAATTAAAAAGACTTGAGCTCACACTTGCCAGACTGGCTATTACTAAAGATGCAAGAAAGAACAAGTATTGCCATTAATTTGGGGGAGAAAGAGAATACTTACTGGAAATGTAGTGTCCCAGCCATTAGAGAAGATAGTACAAGGTCCTGAAAAACTTAAAAGTTAACTACTGTATGAACCTCAATCTCATTAGTGTGTACGTACCCAAAGAGAAAGGATAGTCATACACTGAAAAGATATATACCCTCGTGTTTATTGCAGCACCATTTGTAACAGCCATAATAAAGCATCTTCCTAAATGTGTATCTGTGGATGAATGCACATAAAACATGGGGCATATATAAGTAACAGAATATCAATTAGCCTTAAAAAGTAGATAATCCTGTCATTTGTGACAACATGAATGAACCTGGAAGATATTGAATAAAATGAAATAAGCCATGAACAGAAAGATCAATTTTTCATAATGTCACTTACATGTGGACTCTAGAATTGCACTATGAATTACACTCACAGACACAGAGTGTAGAATGGGGGTTGCCAGATACTAAGGGTGGGGTGAGGAGACTGAGGAGATCTTCCTTCTTAATAATAAAATTTGTGAGTCTTGTCACCTCTAGAGTGTTAAGTCCCTTCTCTGTAGCTGGTCTCAGGTGTCTTTTCTGTGCCTCTGTTGTACGAATGGTATCCCTATAGAACTGCCTTTCTCTGCTGCCACTCTCAGAGGACACCTGAAGGTCCCCTGCCATCAACTTTTGGTCTGCAGTGCAATGGGGGCTTGACTTATAAAGACTAGGGCCTTATGCTTGGACTCTTCATAAATACATCCAGGATAGCACTGATTGTATCAGATCAAATGTATTTAAGTTTTGAATGATGGACATGCCATGTACATCTCCATGTTAATACTATTGAGTGACAAAACAGGGTTAGAGCTTGTGAATGAATGGGCAAGGGTGAAACAAAGTCTGGGGAAGAACAAAAGGAAGTGATTTTGCCGTCACAGTGCATCCCGGTTCCACCTTATGAGTTCTTTAGGCATGCACACAGGAAAGCCCCAGAGGCCAGTAACTGGGAAGTGTCTAGCACTGTCACCTCCTCTATTGTGAAAATAGCAACATGCTTGGATGATGCTTCACCAGCTCTACACACAATAAAAAGGCTCCTGCCCTGGACTCCTTATCCATTGCCTGCTGAGAATTTCCCCCCTCTCCTTTGCATCTGGTAAGTGCCCATTTGGGACCATTTCATCATGTAGGGGTGCATGGGACAGACAAGCCAGATCTAAACTAGAACCTGAGGAAGAGGCCCACAGTTGGCAGTTGGAGGGGGAGTGGGGCGAGTTGGTAAAGGTGAGGGAGGAAGAAGTCTTTGTGTTCGTCAGGGAGCTTTTTATCATTGTTCTGAGTGCATTACTAGGGATACATGCTGATCTATCTGAAAGTCGTGAAATGCTTTATACAGATGGGTGTGTGCCTCCATGCTCCTGTTTGTCTCATAGAGATCTTGGCTTAGGAAGCCAATAGATCATGGGAGGCATGTATGTGACAGATTGTCAGTAGATGTTCACCGGAAGCTTCTCTCTACAATGTTTCTATTACACTTTTCTAGGTCAAATTTCTGCCAAGATGTCCTGCCAGCAGAACCAGAAGCAGTGCCAGCCTCCTCCCAAGTGCCCCTCCCCCAAGTGCCCCCCAAAGAGCACAGCACAGTGTCTGCCTGCAGCCTCCTCCTGCTGTGCTACAAGCTCTGGGGGGCTGCAGTGTCCCCAGCTCTGAGGGAGGCTGCTTCCTGAGCCACCACAGGCGCAGGTCCCACAGATGCAGGCACAGGAGCTCCAGTTGTGACCGTGGCAGTGGCCAGCAGTCGGGGGCCTCAGGCTGTGGCCATAGCTCCGGAGGCTGCTGCTGACCTGGATCCTGAGGCTGAAGCAAGAGAGTTCAGAGGAAACCAAGAGTTCAGAGGAAACCAAGCAGTAGCCCCATCTTGGCTCATTCTTTCTCAGGCATCCGAATCTCCCTTGGTCTAAGCGTGCTTGGACTCTTCTAACAGATTTTCCAAAAGCCTGGTTACCTTCTCATTCTGAGACACATCACCTGTGCCTGGCCATGTAGGCGAATAAAACTCTCAACAACACCTTTGTGTTACTTGTCCCTTGACGTACTCCACCCAAGGCTGCTCACTGGGTTTTTCCTTTCTCAGCTCTTGAAGGTTCAATTTGCCCAACACCTGAGATTATCTTAGTTTGGGAATGAAGGAGTCGTGCCTTAGATTCTTCTTCATATAGAGGGATTATGTGGGAACTTCCAGCATAGGTGTGTGGGTAGGAATAAGGCGAAGTGTTTGGAGGTTTCTGAAGATCCTCTTGGGAAAAGGGCTCACTTTTCTTGTGTAACTGGAGAGTTGGCGTCATCTGATACTGAAATCCCTACTCTCGGTGTAGGATGACAGGGAGGATGAGGAAGGCGGCAAGAATGAGAGCAGAAGGATGGAGGATGTGGAGAAAGGTCGGTAGGTTCTCAAGCCAAGCTACACATAAGAGATCCCAGAGGGTGAACTGGGTGATTGAAAAATGAGTAAACTCTGGAGAAAATGGACTGGGGGGATTTTCCTGAATGCAAATGAAAAGCTGTAGGTGTTGAAAAAACAGAAAAAAGGATGTGGGAAGCATCTCATGGGCTACAGATTGTAGACTTCAACTTCTCTTACAAGATGAAGAGGCAAAATGATGTGTGATTAGTAAAGGGCCCTATTTCGGGTCACTTGTCTCAACTTTGGAGTGGAGCAGTACTTATTTGTACTGTGAATCAAGGTGGTCATTATCCATGTGAACTGTGGATGTGACTTCACTTTGATGGCTTGGGTTTTGAAATGTTACAGAATATATGCCCTATGGTTCTTGAATTAACTTCAGAAAGGTGCCCAGACCTTGCCTACATTCACAGTTGAGGCTGAACATGGAGGCTCTAGACTATGGACAAAATCTGTGTAAAGCATTGGGAATTTACTGGAATAAAATACCTTGAATAGCTTTGCTCTTTAATTTTCTCTAAAAGCCAACTGGAAACATGCTTTGTATTATTATTCTTGGACATATACTTTCTTATGAAAGAGAAGGAACCATATCCAATGGCAGTCTGTGCTACCTCTGCTCTGCTACTCAAGTCACTCAACTGGCTAAGGCAGAGAGCTCTGAAAGAGTGGCCATGGGCATAGGCCTTCCTTTGGAGCAGGACAGAGGAGCCACATGATAGGCTTCATGGTCTTGAGATGCTCTTGGGGAATACTCTGCAGAGTCAGAATTAAAATGAATTGCAGACAAAAGGAAAAGAATGGACAAGCTCTTTTTGAGAACACAGGACCTCACATTTAGCTATGTTGAACACCTAGAATCATAAACACTGGTTAATCTGTGCTGGTTCCTCTGGAGTTCAAGGGAAACATGTACATTTCAGGGTAGATAGATTAAGATTTATCAGTCAAGTTCCAGCTGCACATAGCAGCAGGGAAGATTAGCAGGTCAAATCCCAGCTTTGAAGACTCAACAGCTGAGCAAAATGTCTAACCTCTCTGCTCCTCCTCTGCTCACTCAGAACATGGGACAGTCGTAGTTCCCTTGGAGAACTAAATGTTTCATGTTAGTATATGTAATTACGCAAAACATTGTTGAAATACTAATTCTCATCATTTGGACATCTTTAATGTGAAAACTGAGAAACCAGGCTCAAGGTTCAGAGGATTCTAACCACAGCACACCATGTTGGGAAGTCTAATGGGATGAGCAAACAAAGAAGAGAGCTAATGACCCAACCCTGGCTAGTTATTAGGATAGCCATATAATTAATTACATGTAACATTGTTACTAGAAATGGTTCCTGATAGAACCAGCAGATCGGGGAGGGGAGCTCCTGAGGTTTACAGGTTCTTCACCCCAGGACAGAGAACTGTACTGGGGACACATGGTTAGAAGTAGAAATATTTATTAATAAAGAGAAGCACACTCTGGAGAATGGGAGTGGGCTAGAGAGCAGGGGAAATGCACAATCTCAGAAGTGCTGGCTCTCAGGACCCTTCATCATCATTTATATAGCATCCACCTTCTCCCAATGTTTGTATGTCATGTTTGTTTTCTCTCCCCATGCTTGCTATATTTGCTGCATATTGCCCATATAAGCAAGGGTCCCCCAGTCGTCTACTCACAGCTTCATTCATATGTTAATTTTGATGTCTCTCTCTAGTCTCTGGTCACAGTTAGGATGCTATCAAAAGCCAGATCAGCAACCATCAATTCATTTTATAATCATTTGATTCCCAAATAGTTGTTGAGTATCCCATGTGCCGGGTACCATTGTAGGCACCGGGTTACCATGGAAACAAGGATTCTGTTCCCTTGGAACAGATGCCCCTCTGAGTGAGCACTTTCCAGGTTGGTACCTGTAGTTTCTCACTCTGTAGGCTATTGCATTTGCATCCCCTTTGGTAGTAATCACCAGTGGAGGGTGGGTAAATCCAGGCCTGAGCAAAAAGTTAAGGCATGAAAATGCTTGACTGTGTAGGGTGTTGGGAAGTCAGAGAGTGACTTCTGGATTCTCATCAGAGTCAACGGTTTTAGTAATGGGGGAAAGACAGCAGACCCTGGTTACTGTTGTTCACACCACATCACCCTACTTCACGGAATGTCTAAGTTCAAAGGAAGATACACCAGTGTCTGGTGCTGGTTCCAGGAATTTTACAGATTGTTTTCCAATGGTTTTTCAAATGACTAGTCTACAAGTCAGCAGCAGCCCTCAGAGCTGTGGCCACAGGCAGAATCCCTAGACTGCTGACCAAGCTGCTATCACAGGAGTCATGATTCCAACCCCAACATCCGTGGCACCTATAGCAACTGTGGTGCCTTAAGCAGCAGCTGCCCTCAGAACTGGGTTCACTGCAGCCACCAGAGCTTGTGGCACAGAAGGAGGAGGCTGTAGGCAGACACTGTACTGGATTCTTTGGGGGACACTTGGTGGAGGAACACTTGGGAGGGGCAGACATAGTTCCTGGTTCAGTGGAAGGACATTTCAGCAGGAATCAGTGAGCCTGCGTAAAGTAAATTAAAATAAAATAACGCAGTAAAACAAAACAAACAAAATATGCCAAGCACATAAGCTTCAAGCTACTGTCTCTTCATTCTTAACTTTAGTTGGAGATACTTACACTTTCATTCAGCCATGATCTAGAGAAGGGAAATGGACTGTTCTGGAATTAAATTGGCCAGGTGAGCTGTGGTTCTTTGCTCTCTATCTTTGAGCAGCTTCTGGGTGAGCCTTCCCACCTGCACTAGACAGGTTATCACAAAGACCATATGTGAACAGTGCCCCCTGCAGGTACTCCGTGCACAAGACACACAATCACGCGTTGCTTTCCAAGGTCTCACGTCTGTCTGTGAAAAACGTGAAGATCAGTGAGGGTTTGAAGAGTCAGCAGGTGTCTCACCAGGCATGGGAGGAAAGGGATGAGATCATGAGGTCAGTGTCATCAAAGAACACTGCCATGGCTCACGGATCTTCATTTTTATCTTCTTCTTCTTCCACTGTTGCCGTTCTTACCAAGACCTCTGCCACCTCCGAGGGACCTGAGTTCCTGGAAATCTCCATGTTGAACCACAGGCATGTCTGCTCAACTCTGTTGACTCAGGTCCACTCTCAAGATGAGCACTTAATTAGTTCTAGCTAAGAAATGTTTTGCACTGACTGTATACTAAGCAACCCAGGACTTTTATCTTGAGCTAGGTTTTATGGTACACACATAAGTATGTGTCTTGGTTCTACCCCAGGGGAAGAAGGGTGATAGCATCACACACTCCAAAGACCAGGTTTGCAATGTTTTCCGCTGCACATTTCAAGGAATTACCTACGTAAAGAAGAGAATCGGAATGAGTGTCACCGTCAGCTCAAATCCTGTGGCAGTCATAGTACTTGTACATTTTCATTCTTCTCACATAACCCTCCTCAGAATATGCTCTTCATGTTCACTGGTAATATGGAAACAGACAGCATATTTCTGCCCTTGACTAGCTCTTTGTCTCTCAGAAGGACAGAAACGAACTCCTAAGCCTGACCATGTAGACTATGTGGCAGAAAGGCAGCAAGCAGTTGGGGCCACTGCTTGTGGGTGTCACTCCCACGTCTTTGTAGAGTCCCTTAGTGGATGATAGATAAGTTAGTTCCTTCCACATGGGTTTCGATTGAGTTGTTTATGGATCTTGGTAATGAGACATGGTTATGTAAGGGGTAAGCAAAAGAATGGGGTTGGTCCTTGGTTTGAAAGGTTAGAACCTCTTCTGAGAACTTTCTGCATCTGCAATGAAGCATGGGGTGCTGAGAGGAGGAGAGCTGAGGGAGGTCTTGGCAGAGGATCAGATTGTATGAACATGTAACCTCCATCTCCAGCGCCAACAGAAATCACAAGCAAAAGGTAAAGGAACATCTGTCTGCGGCTGTCTGTTGGATTTGTGGAGTTGCATCTAGTCATACATATTGATGAAGATTTTGTTGACAGTGATGAATCTGATGGAGTTGCATACATTTCTCTTACCAAATAGTCACAATAATGCCTGAGGTTCGTATATGGCAAAATCATATGAACTCAATGTCATTTTCATTTAATTTTAATTATTACCCCAATGATAAAATTAGCCAGTGGCTCCATCTTTAATAAGATAATACAATATGTTGTAGTTGCTACAAAAAAGTCAGGGGTTTTTAAATAACATTAGTTGTTCTTGAATTTACCCCTCCCTTTTTTCTGTTCTTCACTTTACTTTGAGTGTGTGCAATGCTTCGGGTTCTTTAAAGAATCCTGTAGAGTTTTTCAGCTAGTGATGTAGCTCAGTTGGTTGGGTGCCTGCCTTGTATGTATGAGGCTGTGAATTTTGTCCCCAGTGCCACAAGAAAGAGATTTTGCAGAACTATGAATAGGGAAATGAACATTCCAGAGGGAGAGCTGGTGAAAGGCTGGGACAGACAGGAATGTTTCTGGATCATGCTTCAGTCTATGCAATGGAGTCCTTGAACTCTGTTCCAAGTCAGCCTCAGGACTAGGCTAGAAGTGACATTGACTCTATGTCACCAACACTCTTTTTCCTAACTTTACTTGGAGATACTGTAATAAGGATAGTTAATTACCAAGGAAGACAACGAGCATTGGTGAAATGCAAGACTAAATGGTGAGGCTGGGAAGAAAGTTTAAAAAACGAAGTCTGTTCTCAGATGAATAGTATAAGTACCAAATACAGTAGTGATGAATATTCCTGAAGGAGAAATTCAGGTCATTTGTGATGTTCTGCAGTCCGGTTAAGAACTGCCTGCAGAAGTAAATATTTTTACGTTTTGGTCAGATATTCTCTTTAGGCATAAGCACAAGCCATTTAAAAACCCAAATTTAGGTGATCTTGGGCCTTTACCAGGCAAGAACCAGGGCATAACACACAATACCAAGATTAGTTAGGAGCTCAATGATTAAAATATACGAGAGACATCTGTTTGAGTTGTCATGGGATATAAGCAGACTTCTTGGTGACTTCTCAGACCTTGACTTCCTATTGGAGGATTTCATTCTAGGTGCTCCTTTTCATCCTGGAGAAGGTGAGTCATTATCTCCACCCTGCAAGGAGAATGGACACAGAGAGAAGACACCCTGTGAGGACAGAAGAGTGACTCATTAGCTAGTCTTTTCTCCCAGAGCATTTGGGCAATTCCAGGTGGAGTATACATGAGTATCATCCTTCGTGGTTCTGACACTGTGGGGCCTGCAGAGAAATTGTGAAGACTGAACCTGATTCAGCTGACTGAACCCTTGGAAGAGCTCATCATCTGGTTATGCCACTTGACCTAGTAGGAACACACAACGCAGGCTTACCTTTCAGCCAAGGTACATCAGTGACAAAATAAATAATTGACAAGACTATGACTTTTCATGCAAATCTATGTGACAATTGACAAGTCATTTCCCTTCCAGTTCAGGTCATTAGGTTGTATATGCTACAGAAAAATCAGTCATGGGTTTTTAAATAACATGGATTTTTAAGTAACATCCTCATCATGTTCTCCCCTGCCCCCATATCATATGAAATGCAGTTGAATCATTTATAAGAAGCTTGGATAAAAAACCTGGGTGTGCTGAATTGGGTTCTGATTTAAGCATATCTCCTCTGCTCCCAGTTCTGGTTCTTGTCTAGGTCCCAATACTCTTTCTATGTGATAAATCTCTGGTCCATTTCTCCTAAAACTTTTGTTAATTGAATATTTGGAGGCTTACCTACTGTTGTAAAATGATTTTGTCCAGATCTCCAAAGCAGAGAACAATAGGATGTAAAGCTCTATTCCATCTGAAGAAAATGGATGCAAATGTAGCTTTGTGGGACTGGAACTTACTCTACACTGGGAAGAATGCCTTGCAACTTCACGGATTGTCCCCACCTTCATTTAAAGCCATATAAACAGAGGCTGGAATTGGGGGATTCCTAGTCATTGATTATAATCTCAGAGTGAAGGTTTGTGGCATGTTTCTTCTCTTCCTCATAGTGAAAAGGAGCAACACATCCCATTACACT
Organism: Peromyscus aztecus; assembly: GCA_902168405.1. Taxonomy (NCBI): domain Eukaryota; kingdom Metazoa; phylum Chordata; class Mammalia; order Rodentia; family Cricetidae; genus Peromyscus; species Peromyscus aztecus. The sequence goes on along the minus strand of CABHPQ010000578.1, from coordinate 28,281 downwards.
TCATGGTGTCTCCAAGAAAATTAGATGAGTATTTCAATCCATGCTTAGATCCCCACATTATATTTGTTCTCTAACCCTGTTGTGGTTAATTGGGGAGAAAGAGTTGGCAGAGCAAAGGAAGTGGGCAGCATGCAATTTGCCTAATTGCTTTCTATCTGATAGGGCAAATATCAGATCACCGCAGGAGATGGCCAGACTCGAGTATGACAGTGTTACATTGTCTACAGGCAAAGGGATGCTGCAACAAGTGGCAGGTATTGATAAATTCAAAACAGAAGCTGGATTCTCCTCCCTAGAAATAAACATATCTACGCAAGCCAGATTTCTTGTTTGAAAAGCAGTTTACACCGTGATGCCGAAAACCAAACTGTAGACATGTAATTCTGTTGGCAGCAGTTTATTGAGCTCTAAGGTTGCAACCACTGGTGATTCTTTTTCCTAACAGTTGAACTTGGACCTTGTTAGTTGTCTTAGTTAGGGTTTCCATTGCTGTGAAGAGACAACATGACCACAGCAACTCTTATAAAGTAAAACATTTTATTGAGATGCTTTGCTTACAGTTTCAGAGGTTCAGTCCATTATTATCATGGTGGGGAGCATGGCAATATGCAGACAGACATGGTGCTGTCATAGTAGCTGAGAGTCCTACATCTTGCAGGCAATAGGAAGCTGACTGGGACATTGAGTGGTATCCTGAGCATAGGAAACCTCAAAGCCTGCCCCCACAGTGACACACTTCCTTCGACGAGGCTATACCCACTCCATCAAAGCCACACCTCCTAATAGTGCCATTCACTATGATATTATGGGGCCCAATTATGTTCAAAACACACACACACACACACACACACACACACACACACACACACAGAGAGAGAGAGAGAGAGAGAGAGAGAGAGAGAGAGAGAGAGAGAGAGAACCCACGCCATTGCTGTGTTGCTGGGAGTCCCTGCAGGTCACATGTCCACCTCCAGAAAGCCAAGATGAAAATCAACAGCAGGACCAAATGAAGGGATATTTTTTTTATTCTTTCTCTCCTGCCTTTAAATGTAAGTCAGAAAAGAAAAACCTGTTTAAAAGGGTGAGGGGAAAGAAGACACTCCAGTTGATTCTTATCAGCACTGGGGAAGAGACTATTTGAAATGAGGGCTGAATTCCACTGGATTGGGCTGAGGTGGTGGTGGTGGTGGTGGTGGTGGTGGTGGTGGTGGTGATGGTGTGTGGGTGTGTGTATGTGTTGATTTCACTGAGTAGAGTAAGTGATTGATCCTAGTGCAGGAGATAGCAACATTTGGGAGAGTGTGAGAGTTTCTGCTTATTTTTATACCAAATGCTGTTTTGGAGTCTTCTGTATAAATCAAAAGATGAGTGTCACACTGCTCAGGGGAAGGGGATTATTTCCTAAATAGTAATTAATGGAATTAGCTCTATGAATTAAATGTATTTTTAGGCGTATGTGTGCCAATCACAGAGGCTGAGAAATGTACCCACATCTGCTCGTGAAATGCTTGTGTTGCCAAATTCCTCCTTTTTCTCCCCTCTCAATTCCTATAGACTACTTATAAATGAAGGTGAGTGAGTCATATTTTGAAGCTTGTCTGGTCTTGGGCTTGTATTTTGAAGAATATTTGTAGAAGCATTTGCTTCTTGAGTTGTTGGTTCACCTAATGCTGTTCCTACAAGTCCTCCAGACCCAGGTCTCCAGCAGTCTGGTTGTGTGGCGGCTGTGGAAGTCCCCACTGCTGCCTATTACCCTAAAGCCTTGATAGCATGACTGGGGTCTTTGGGACTCAGGTCATCCTCTGCAGCAGTTGCGTCAGAGCCACAGCAAGATGCTCTGGGAATACATTCAGAGCTGGATGAAGATGGTCACTTTGGAGAACTGCTCAGGGGCAAATCCCTTGAGAGGTGTTTAGTGTGACTGATGATTTCATTGCCACCTCATCTCAGAAAGCTCAAGCCATCATCTACTCAGATGTATCAAACAGCATCCAAGTACTTTTCTTTTGAACTTAAACAATATTATGCAGATAATATGAGGTTAAAGTTAACAAGTAATGAAAAGAAAATTCTTTTCCCAGGACAATTGCTTTATGAAGACCCTTTCACTCTAGGAAAATAAAAAAGCTTGTGTCTGTGCATAAGTATACACGACCTTGGCCAGGCTCTTAGCTGCCTTCAGAGACCCAGCTCATGGAGACAGCAGTATCTTGATCAACATTCAAATCATTTTGTGCTAGGTCCATGGAGTTCCAGGGCTGACCCCTTTATCTGGACCTCTCTGTGTGCGCCACCCTCTTCCCATTCCCTTTGTTTCCTTTCATTCCCACCTCTCCTTTCCCAAAAGCCTGTGAGTATTGACAGAGAAGTTTCCTTGGGTTCAGGCAAGGCCTCCTCCTGTGGTATCAGAGCACAGGAGGAGGCTTGTGCAGAAGGTACCTTCCTTTGGACTGGCCTCTGAGCTCTGCTGTGAGTTGGGGGGAAAGGTGGAGGCTCTCACATAGCAGGGCAGGAGATGCTGCTCATGGTATATATTGATGTTCATCCCACCCAGAGTGGTCCCATGGAAAGCTCTCAAGTGGCCCCTTTCTGCTTAATCTATGGACAAGATGAAACCACTAAGACACACCCTTTTCTTGGGCTGTACACCTCTGGGCAGCCTGGACATTCCAAGGAGGCAGCCAATGGATTGGAGATTCTGCAGATCCAGGTATCAGTGTATTTATCCCAATTATGAAACCATTATGAAGGTTCCACCCTCTCCTTTAACCTATTTACAAAGAAGGCAAAAGGAAGAGAGATCAGTTGCTAGTAGTGCGGCAGATAGTTTAGTAAAGACTTCGAAGGAAACATATTCAAGACTTAGTGACTCAATGCCCATGTGAAATGGAGAGTAAGGGTTAGTCAAGATGATGCCACTGACCATCCCATCTAAAGGCTAGGGTGTGGAATTATCATGAATGAAACCAAGCAGAGAAGTCATTTTAGAGAACGGCTATCTGTCATAGAAGGACTCTGATAGACATATCTTCAGGATTTAGACAAAAGAGTCTGGGGCCTAGTGTTCTTCTTGTCAAAAGAGGCATGGAGGAGAGCTCTGAAAGGCAAAGATTATTTTCTTTCTCTTTTCTTCTTTTCTTTCCGCCCTTCTCATCTTTCTATCCTGCCCTCCCCTTCTCTCTCTCCTCCCCCCACCTCTCCTTCATCTCATTCACACAGAGTCAGTTTAGTCTTTTCATTCTTATCATAAGATTCCCACCCACCCCAATCCCACTGAACTATGAACAGCTTGGCAGGCAAGTTTTTATGTGTTATCATCTTTGCATTCCTAAACAATGACGGATTGGACTGGAAATTGATCGCACAGGAAGTATTTTATTAATCTTTGCTGAATTAAATGAAAAGCACTAAGAAGACTGAGATCATGTCAAGGAAAGATAATGAATGAGAAATTGGAGATGGTAAGAACAAAGCCAGTGCCCCAGGGAGTTGGCTTACAGCAGGAATTCCACCACCAGTACATTCCTTTTGGTTCTGCCTTATGTCTGAACTTCTGCAATTCTGAGGCTGTTCCTGGCTCCAGTGTTTCTACACCTCTCTTGTTGAAGCATCTCCTCTTTGCTCTGGGCTTCAGTAGAACCGGGTGATGCTGTCTAGGCCACTGGAGTGCTAGTGGTTTGGGGAAACTTTACAATGGGATATATGCAGTTCTCACAAGCTGAAAGTCATAGAGGCCTAAGGAGACTATACACAGATTTGGGACTCTAAGATGGAACATGGAAGAAATCATGTCATCCTAGTCTTCTCAGAAAGGCATGGACACCTGAAAATGTTCTGACCCACTTCTTCAGGGTTCCTAGTGTGAACACAGAAACAGTTAACTTGTTTAGTTCTCAAGAGTGGAGCTTGGGTAATAGACTTGATGAGAATCTAGGAGTTAGATAAGAACTTGTCTAGGTTTAAGGGAATACCTCTGAAAGTTCTATGAAGAAATTGATGAGGTCAGTCAGTTCTGTAAATATAGGGACTCTACAGGTTCTGATGGAGCAGGCTGAGTTGACTGCACATAAAGGTCTCAGGCGAAGGAGCTGTGTGAAAGGCATGCAGGATCATATAGGGAGCAAAAGACAGGGTTATTAGCTTCTATGAATTGACTGTATATAATTTACTTAACATCTCAGTGCCTCATTTTTCATCAGTAAAATGAGTATTCATCTGGTGTTGTAGAATTCATTACAAGTACAATAAGCAAGGCAGTGAGATGACTTGCAAAATATACATATGGACCAATGCCTTAGAAAAAATACTCCTTAACATTCTTGTGTATGATTCCTTAATGTCTCACAGATGAATATTCAGGCAAGTCCTTCCAAATCAATGTTTATCTTAACTGAAGTCCCAAGAAATGCCAGTGACTCCTGGTCTCCATGTTTAATATATACAAAGAACATGACCCTTTTCAGGTTATTTAAGACCAGAGAGGCCAACAGAGGAGTACTAACTGCCTATACCATTTTATTCTAGATTTTTTTAAAAAAAGTGGCCGTGGAATAGAAGTAGGTATTATTATACAATGAGGATTCTTATTAGAGAAAGGTTAAGAAAAATAATGCATTATTCACAAGACAATTCAGACATTTATGCAATTGTTACCAAACTTTGGTTATACCTTCTGACCCAAGTCAGGTCCAGACACCCATACTCTCAATCATCCAATTAAAAGAGCCAAATTTCCAAAAAGTGAAAGGCAGAAAAAGGAGATTCATTTAATGCGGCCACACTGGGAAGAGCAACAAAGAGAGCCAGCAAATTCATCCGTCTTCCCAGTGCGGCCAGGTTGGATTTCACATGGGTGCTGGGGATCTGAAAGCACGTCTTCATGCTTACACAGCAGACACTCTGCCAGCTGAGCTGTTTCCCTGCCCCTCCGTTCTGAAGATTCAGGACTCTATTTCATGTTACTAAGTTATGACTTTTCCTTTTGTTACCCAGATTCATCTTCCCCACTTCTGTGTCTATTTTAGAACCGGGATTCCTTACTGTACAGAGGAAAAAAAAATAATGTCCTGTTTCTGGTTCAAAACATTTCAGATCCCAGAATATAGTAGCGGAGGACCTACCAAGGGAGGCCTATGTCCCACTAGAAGTGAATTGGGGCAACCCAGAGGAACCCTGCTCAGAGAAGAGGGTGGAAATACATTTGCCTCGAGTTTTGAAATTCCTAGTCAGTGTTTTCCATAGGGTCTGGTAGATACAACTTAAAAAGCAGTTAATAATTTCCACCTTCACGGATGGAGGGAGATTCCGGTGCTTACCTGATGAACTGTCCTAAGAGCTTACCTTCCTGCTGGAGTTTGTAAAGAAGGGCTCGTCGTGTACTGTATAGTCACTGACTTCACTGGGACCTGACGTAAATTCTGCAGCTCTCGCATCATAGCTGTCTCCAGTCATAATATTATTTTCTACTAATAAAGAAAGCAGGAACTCAGTAGCTGAATGATAAAAATGGGTAAAAGTTAAAAATATTCTATTAGGAGCAGAATATTAGAAATAATTCATTTGCAATGGACACATAAGTCAGGCAAAACTTCGCACACGTTCCATGAAATAGATTCTCATTCATCAACACTTTGCTCCTGATACTAAAAACAACACCCAGCACACACTTTGAGAAATCAAAGTAGACCTGGGATGGTGGTGAGGTAACCTTTTGTTCTGTCAGTTCTCGGCTTTAAAGGAATGGCTCTGGAAGCACCGCCATGCTTCGCGAGCATTACCGAGCGCCATCTAGTGCTGGTTTGGGGAGCAAGCGCTGAAAGCCTCCTGCTCAGAGAGGGTGTTTAACCGCTGTCTTCCTTCAGTCCATACATGAGGTGATTCCGGTTGCAGCAAGTGGCACAGCCGGCAAGAGGGCTGGTAAAAGCCAAAACTTCTAGAAGGAAACCTATTTGGTAGGGCTGTGGTCCAGAATGTGTGGCCAGTCTCCTCATCTTTTTCCTGTTCTCCCATGTCTTCATTTAAGTACATGGCAGTGGGGTTCTAGAGAAATTTTGTTTGTTTGTTTGTTTGTTTTTAAAGCAGGAAAAATATGAAGTTTAGTTCTAGGGGACCAGAAAGTATTGGAAAAAAGTAGTTAATAAAAATGATCCCGTAAAGTTGTTTACGAGCGTCAGAGTTAAACACTGGGTGGCATGTACAAAGGGTTTGATAATTTACAGATATTCTGTTCCCCAGTCTCAGGCTCACAGCAGTTGGCCCTCTCTGGATAGATTAGGGGAGTGCTTCAAACACTTGAAAGTGTGACTGATATGGGCTGGGATTTGTGCAATGTTTATTAGTCCAATTGAGTGGCTGTTGAATCAAAATATCAACATTTTCTATAGGATTTTAAAAAGACCCCATGTTTTGTTTAAAATGTTAAAAATGTCCAACATACAAACCCTAATTACTTGGCAAAATATGAAGCATAAAATAACAACTCATGCCTAAAAAAGACAATTAATAGAAAACAGTCCATGGCACAGATGCTGGGGTTATCAGATGAAGATTTTAAAGCAACGATTGTAAAGATTCAAACAAACTATTAAGATAAAAACAAAACAAAAATTCTGAATGATGTTCAGGAGAACCAAACGGAGATTCTGGAACCGAAAACACATAATCATTACATTTTGAAAGTCACTGGACAAATTCAACAGCAGAATGAAGGTGGCAAAGTAAAGAGATGATGAATCTGAAATTGAAACAAACAAACAACCCATTCTAAACAGCAGAGGAAAAACAACATTAAGAGCCGCAGAGACCTATAGACAGCAAGGTGAGGTCTGTAGCTTATGTCATCAGTTTCAGAAAGAGGCGATGAATGCCTAGTGAAAAGAACACTCGAAGAAAGCAAGACCGAAGCCTTTGACTTTGAGTCGAGGACATCAGCACATAGACCCAGAGATGCCATTGCGAACTGCCATGGGAACCAGAGCCAAAGAAATCACCCTGGACGCAGCCAGAGAAATGGATGAATTACAAAAAGGAATATAGTTTCCAATGAATGCAGACGTCTTATCAGAGGTCACAGAGGGAACAGAGAACTGCCTTCAGAGCTCTGAATGGAACCAGTGGTGACAGCAGTCACTAGGAATCCTGTCAGCCTGAATCACCAGTCTTCTTGTGCAGTCTACAAGTTTAAGGTCTTTTCCCCCTTAATTTTGACTGCTAAGATAATTTTATTCAACCATTTTGCTAACCAAGCACATGTAAAAAATCCATTAGGATAGCTATACTTTATTATATGGGTGCAGTAGGCAAATGCTTCATTTATAAGTGACTAATAGTATGCAAGGATTTACATGCAAAAAATGATGCTGGTAGAAGTCAAGTGTATGGTCCAAAGCCACATGTGAAAATTCTTGCAAAGCCAGAGCTAGAACCCGAGTTTCTGAATCCTGCTCCAGGACTGGATCTTACAGGGTTTGAGACTTAGACATAACTGCTTATCTTCTTGTAATGGATAAGGGACCGATGAAATGAAAACATTTGTTCCGATTTCCAGCTGCCTCCAGCTTGGCTGTCCAATATAACCTCCCTGTTTCTACTGTTCAGTGACGGCTCTCCTGGTGGGGTCTCACAGGGTACTCCTCTCTACTTTCTCACATCCTGCTGCAGTTGTAATACCTAGACTCACACTGAGCAGCCCCGCAGGAAGGACATTTACCTGTGTTCTTTACCAGCTCCTCGGTCTCTTGACTCTTAAACTCCCGTGTCTACACAGGAAACTGAACCATCTCCTCTACAGCAGCCAGAGCTATGCAAGCGACTCTCCTCTTTAGCCTCTGGGCCTACATTAAGATGCGTCAGTAGACGGCGCTAGAGGAGTGACTAACCTAGCGACAAAGCGGGGCTATAATCATCAATGTGGAGTCCTCCCCCGACCCCCACCCCTGACCAGCCGCCGCATTAGCTTTTTACACAGGTTCGCACAGAAGCCTTAACGCCACCGCTCACACCCCCTCCTTAGAGAACCGAGTTCCAGGCCTGCAGCTCTCTCTTCAGAAGTTCTAGTTCCGCTGAAACCACAGCTTTGTCCTCCAGCCTTGAGGTTTAACACCTTTCTACCCACAACAGGTTCGGCTTCCTACCTATATCTGAGTTCTTGCAACTAAAGATAGCTGGCTTGACCCGGAGCATTTGTACATCACAGGCGTGTTTGTAGATGCGCAGAGTGGCTGGCAGAGGCACAGAGAGAAAACGGTGATGCCAAAAATTACCATGAAATGCCAACTGGCGTCTTTGACTATGATCGCTTCTTTTCTACCGTAAATACATGTTTGAAAATTTTCTTCCAATATTTTTAAAGTGATAATGATGGGAAATTTTTTATTTTGTATAAAAAGAACTTGATATTGTTGGATGTTGTTTCAAGGAGTGTTCAAGGGAGATACCTCGGGCTTCTCATCATCCCTTCCACTCTCCAAGGGTGGGATGTTCCACAGACTCGGCTACAGGAGTTCAGCGCGCCCTCTGCTGGGCAGAATGGAATGAACGGCTAAGCAATCAGGATGGTTGTGTGGATATCCAGAACTGTCTTTGAGGAAAGAAAGGCTTTGGGGAGGTCCCTTCTGGAGGCTGCAGCTAGCCTAGGCTGTACAGCCACACTGTGAGGAGGTTGAGAAGCTGCTGCAGTTTGGTACTTCCTGCTTTCCGCTTCCTCTCATCCAGTCCAGTGTTGACAGGAAGACTCACAGAGGTCCCGAAGGCCTTGGTGTTTGGCCACCCCAGATGCTTAGCTTGCTTCTAAGTCTTCCTGTCTTTCCTCTACTTCAGGTTACAACCAAACACTGACTTCCTGTTCAGGAAATGACATTCTCTCTTAACTCCTCCTTGTGAATTTTAAAATAAAATCACTTTATTGCAAAGAAACTGCAAATAAAAAGCATCACATATCTAGATTAACGTAGCCACTCAAATAAGCACTTGCCAAGATGTACAGTCTACACATCTCTGTGAATTTTGATGCAGTTAGAATAGGCATTCTGAAGCTGTGCCCTTTGTGATTTTTTAATGTCCCCCTGAGATCAGCACTGCTGAGACATGCTCTTCACAAGAGGGAACAGGACCTGAGTCAGCGGTGAGTGACCTGCTGAGAGGCACTGACAGCTCCAATTGCAGAGGTTGGAGCCCCAGTAGGGTGACCTCTAGCCTCAGCAGCTCTGTCTCTCTCTCTGTTGAGCTGCACAATTGTTCTCGTGTTTTTGCGATATGCCTATTGGGACATGTTGGGAAGTATTTATTTGCAAATGTGTGAGTCTAAGGAGTGGCAAATGCCCATTTAACAGACTTTCCCTGGTTTGGGATCAACAGTTGGGTAAAATGCTTGAAATGAAGACTGAGACTCTTGTTAGTGTGGAGTGCTGCTGGTGGACACTGGCTCCCTTTTAAGGTTGCTAAGTCTGGCTAAGGTCAGCTCTGACTCATTACCTTGCATAAGTAGCTAGTCTTCTCCATGTTTGATATGATTTCTAGGATTCTGTTCTGCCACCTGGACCATGTCCCCAGTGCATGAATGATCACTGACAAAGGTATTTCTCCCAAACCACTGATATCTAAATTAGCAAAAGAGAATAAAAGGTGGACAGCCCTCTAGTGCATTATGGACCATTCCTCCTTCAACACTTGGACTCTTTGCCTAGTCACCATGGGGGAGGGGGGGGGGTCAGAAGAGCAACAGGCTGGGTGGGATGCCGTGATGTTAACAGAGACGAGGGATATAAATTGGGGCACTGCAGGAAACTGAAATGTGGGAGTCTCACGCTCACACTAAGAGGTGACTGTGTGAAGGCAATGAACTGAGAGTCTGTCGGATGTAGAATCTCATTAAAGTCAGTTCCCCTCGCCATCATGGCTTCCAAGAACAACACCCATTGTTACCTTGAACTGCAGGTCCCACCCTGCCTCCCACTCCCGATTGTTAAAATGACAGATATGCACCTCCACTAACACAGTCTAGAAATCAAGTCCAGGAGTCTGAACAAACTCAATGAGCAGTCCACCAACTATATTACAAGCCCAGCTCTCAATTTGATTTTTTTTCAGTATTTCCATGTCTATTTTGAATCCTTGTCTTATGTCATTTCCTTATTTCATCTAGCTGTTTGTAGTCTTTTTGAATCCCCTCAGGAGTTTATTTGTATCCTTTTTGACTTTGTGAAGCATTCTTAGAACCATTCTCTAAAATTCCTCATCTGGAATTTCCTCACTCATTCTCACTGATAGTCAATACTGCGGAGTTAGTGTTTGGTTTTTCATGTTACTACACTGAGATTTACACCTCTGGGGGAATTGCATCGATTGGGTTTTCTGTTGGCTGTATTCTTTCGATTGAAGTATTTACAATAGTCAAGTGGGCCTAGGCTATGTAGAGTAGATTACACAGTTAACTCCTCAGTACCTGTACTCGGGATTCCTGGAATGACCTGTGTGCTTCTTCTGAAATAGACTATTAACTGCAGAAGTGAAGGTGTAAATGTCATTGTAAAAAAAAAAAAAAAAAAAAAAAAAAAAATGGTCTCCTTAAAGTCAAGCTATTGGAAGTTCAACAAAGATAAGATAAAGTGATGTGTGCTAGGACATTAGTTACTGAGTTTAGGAATGGAAGGGAAGCAGACAGGGTAAAGACAGAGATTACTATTAGATTAATTGAGGGAAAAGCATCTGTAAGGGGATTCAGGGAAACTGCTGGGAGCCACGGAGTTTAAGGTTATCCAAATTTTGCAAGATTGTGGCTGCAATGTTAAAGAGGAGTGGGAAGATCAGTAAGGTGAGAAGAGATGGGAGTAAGAGGGCAAGTGTATGGACAGTATGTAGGAAGAAGTAGAGAGCACACACAATAGCAGCCTGGGTGGGAAATGTACAGAACAATCATACAACCTGACCAAGCAGAATACAAACTAAAGTACATTGCACGATTTTTTTCCCCTGAAAATGTGGAGATTTAAAAAAAGAAAGGAAACATTAAGGAACAGCAATAACAACAACAAAAGACAAATTTGATTACATTACAAACAAACCACTAGGGCTGGTGAGAGGGCTCAGTGGGGAGGGATGCTTGCTTCTAAGCCAGCAACCTGAGTTTGATTCTTGGGTCTCACTTGGTAGTGTACCAAAGTTAACCTGCAAGTCCCACTTGCCCAAGGACAAGATAACTTCCTGGAATGCTGAGAGCTGAAGTTCCTGGGAAATAACAAGGCACATGTTTTACTCCCCTAAACAAGACTGTTTGACCCATCTGCACCGGATATACCTGGTCGTATGTGGGCAGGAGGTATGTAGGACGGAAATACGCCAGGATGTATGCTTGCCCCTGATTGGACCTGAGGAGAAATGCAATGAATTGTGGGGTTTGTGTTTTAAAGGCCCTGTAAAACATGACTGGTGGCCATTCCCTGGGAACCCAGCGGTGGACCCGGCCAGAGTCCATCAACCTGGCCAGTATTGAATTAAAACTTGCTTCAAATTTGGCTCAAAATTGTGGGGATGTTCTCTCTCTCTCTCTCTCTCTCTCTCTCTCTCTCTCTCTCTCTCTCACACACACACACACACACACACACACACATCTCAGAACTAACAGGAGAAGGAGAGAACTGACTCCAGAAAATTGTCATTTGACTTCCATATATGTACATCCACACCCAATAAAAAAACTAATTGTAATAAAATAAATCATCAGTCAATATTTCTTCCTTCCTTGCTCACTTGGTTAGGTTTTAATTCTTTCCCTCCCTGTAATGTTTCATGTGGTAAATGGGTGAGCTGTGGCTTGCAATTCCACTTCAAACTCAGTAAACCAGACTTGGCGTGAATATTGTAGAGTTTAGATCAGTTTCAATGTGTACTGAATCTCTGGCACAACTGTACTGGGTTGGGCACACAGGTCTCAACTCCCCTTGTGATGTACTCTCTAGTTGGACAGTGTGCTCTGCAGGACAGTGCAGGATGGGAGCTGTGGCTGCAGGTTCCCACAGACCTCCAGAGTCACATTTCAGGGTCCCTGTTCTCTGTCCATGGAGACAAACAGCACCCATGGTCCTGCCTGAATCTGGGCTCGTCAGTCAGAGCTCTTCCCTTGGATTATTCCATGGCACTGGTGTATGTAGCGAGGAGACTAGGAGCCCTTACTAAAGGTCCCACTGATCTCAGCAGCAACCTCCAGAGGAAGCCTGCACAGTCTCCCAGTGTCTCACTTCAGCCCCTGTTCTCCTGTTCGCAGAGGTGGATAGGCCACTGGTCCCACAACTCAAGGGGCTTCAGTCCCTCTTCTTTGGGATGTTCCATGGTGCTGGTCTGTGGGGAAGGAGAGGGGGAGAACAATTGTTTGCCAATTTCTACTGATCTCAGCCTAAGCCCACTGCTGCGTTTCAAGGCCTTTTGTTGCTGGTTATCACTGCTGTCAACATAAAAACACATCTCTCACCTCAAAAGGAATAAGAGTAGTTCATTCTGTACCCAGATGAGAGTGACCATGGTTCAAGAATACAGATTTAGGTCATCTCAAATTCCATGTTCCAACATGGAAGCAATTTCATGAACTTTTTATAGTAACAAAACAGACAGTCATAAATCAGGACCTTTTTAAATAAACTGATGTAAATACGGAGTAGGTGGTTACAGTAAAGGGGAGACATCTTAGCTATAGGCCTTACATGCTGTGTGATAACTCTCAGACCTTTGACTGGTGGAGAATAGGCTTTTATTAAGTTAGTACAGTCTAAGTGATTTTATTTATTTGTCTGGATGTTATGTCTGGCTTTATGTGCTAGTCACAGGATGTTAGGAGAGAGACAGAGGTGGATGAAGAACAGCTCTTTAGTGTGTTAAACATAACCCAAGATAAATTGTAATTAGGTTCTGTGACTGCAACGTCTCCTGCACATTGCTGAAATTTAACCAGTCAGTCTGCCTTTGCAAACAGCTTCTTTCCAGGAATTCTTGTTCACATTGCAATTATGTATTCAGTCCTTGGAGGTCCGGCTAACTTCCGGCAATGGTGTATGTGAGCGGAAGCACTTCCCTGTGGTCTCCTCTGACGTCACCACCAGAACCATTTGTTGTACCTTAGTGCTTGCATCTGATCCCACCTGTTTTGCTGTGGACACCTCCACTGCCTAGAAAAGTTCAGCTACAGCTATCAGCTCAGCTTGAGGGCAGAGACTGTTGTGTTATTCTGACTGTTACATCAAGTCACAGTCTTGAGGTTTTAATCTTCCATATTACCCAGAGGAATATCAGAGGATCTAAAACCCTGTTTAGAAGGAGCATGTCATTTTAAAGAGTCCTGGTTAAGTCATTACATTTAAAAAATAAATCAAGAGTCTATTGGTCAGCCAGATAAAAAGGTAAAGTTGCTGTTGGGAAAGAAAATTGGGCTCCGGTGACATCTTGACCAGAGCACATGGGGTAGCCCTAATAAGGTGCTTCAGAAGTGGAGATGTGAGCAGAGGGGTCCAGCTTCTGCCTAGCTGTCTTCAAGAGGAAAGGCAACAATAGATTTGAACTTTTAAGAGATCAGCAATGGTCTGTTGTTAAGCTCTCCCTGAGGAACTGACCAGAGAAGGATTTCTACCCAGTGAAGATATCTGGGGGAAGTCTCAGCAAATGGACAGGGAATATCTATATGTATTCCCATACCTATAAATGTAACCTGCTTAGTCTGTATAACACTGCTTATCTGTGTGTTTCAGGGCTGACCATTTGGTATGGGATAACCAATTGTACTCTTCCCTGGGAGAGACTATTTGTTCCTATGCTAACATGGCTGTAGTCCTCATCCCTCATCATGGATTTCCTCTTTAAGTAAGAGTCATCTTTACTGAATATCTGCCCTCTGGCCTGTGCATCCTGAAGCTGTTCTTCTGTTGAGGGTAATTCTTATTCCTATTGTCCATGGACTTGATTCACTTTTATAAGTCTATTGAGTTTATAATCTCTCTCTCTCTCTCTCTCTCTCTCTCTCTCTCTCTCTCTCTCTCTCTCTCTCTCTCTCTGTGTGTGTGTGTGTGTGTGTGTGCAAGCATGTGTGTGCATGTGCCTCAGCTCCTACTTTATTCTTACTATTGTCTGACTCAGCATACGTGAGATTCAACCAAAACATTTTCTTCTAAGGAGGAACAAATGAAGAAATAGGGGAAGGACCATGGTAGACTCCTTTTCTTCAACTTTACTCTACCTTACAAATAAGCATTGAACATCCAGGGCCTGGAAAGACTGCACAGTGGCTAAGAATACTTGCTGTTCTTGCAGAAGACTTGGGTTCAAATTCCAATACCCACATGATGGCTCAAAGTTACATGTCTCTAGTCCCAGGGGATCCGATACCCTCCTCAGGCCTCTACACAGGCATCAGGCACACATGTAGTGCACAGGCATACAATCAGGCAAATACTTATATAACTAAAATAAAAATAAATTCTAAAAACATTTAACATTCATGCGCTAATCACTGCTATACACTAACAGGATGAAGGATTAAAATCATATAATCATTTCAATAGAAAAGCATTTGACAAAATTCAGAATTATTTCATGTTTAAGAAAAGAACAAATTAAGTATAGAAGAAATGTACCTCAACATAACAAAAGCCAAACATGACAAGACCACAGCCAACAGCAGACACAGTAGTTCAACTGGAAGCTTCACCCCGAGATCATGAACAAGTGTCTATCATCAGCACTTCTTGTCAATACGGTACTGGATGTCCAGCAGGAGCAGTTAGACAGGAGGAACAGGTAGCCACAGTTCAAGAGGAGCTCTTTTGGGAGAACTTTCCAGGTTACTGTCACGGGCTCCCACTCTATTTGTGGCTACTCCTGTAGATGCAGAGTTGTGAGTCTAACCCTTAGCGATGGAGAGACTGCGCCACAGAGACGTTAACCCTCTTTAGGTCACACAGCTACTACATGGTATGGAATCAAACCCAAGCAGTCTACTTCCTGGCCTTGTAACCTCTGTTTGTTTTTTCAAGCTCTTTTGTTTTTTGTAGCTAGGAATGGAGCTACACCTTGTGCAGCTGTAGACTTGGCAGAATCCCCAGACTGCTTTACAACACAAAAATTCTACCCTCACCTACGCTGCATCAATCGGAGAATCAATCGAATTACAAGCAGAGTGGGAGGAAGGGGAGAAGCTGATGGGGAAGAGACCCACAGGGGATGCATTCTAGAGCATTCAAGGGCCTGTGCTCAGTGTTCACTAGAATTACTGCATTATTTTCCTGTAATGAGACTTCCCAACTTCATGTCTGGAGTTTTTCACTTTGATAGCACATGTCCATTGCTGCCAATTATTTCCAGACAGTTATGAGCAATGACTGACATATATCAGTCCTTCTTCTTTATGTCTTCAGATGGTAGATGAGAAGTGCCAGCAGTTATGCTTATATGACACTTACAGGGACCTGAGCAATCAGATCTTCATCTTAGGCTCAGTTCACATGACTCTATTCTGAGAAATACCCAGTCAGAAATACCCTGATCCCAGCATACGGCCACTAGGAGGCTCTGTGGTCTCCAGAGATGAACTGTCTATGAGAGACAGAACATGGAGGTAGATGAGTATCAGGCCTGGCAGGACGCCTGCTCTGGCTATGTAGTGCTGCCACCTCCCCTACCAGGTCTCTGGCTCACCCAGGACTGGTCCCGAGTCTCCTATACAAAATCCCTGTGGGCCACTCTTCATTCGTCCTGACCCTGATGCTCCTTGTCCATTTGTGCCTATTCCAGTCTCCAATCTGCCTGAGGGTTTGAGACAGCCCAGGTGGGCTCTGAACACAGTGGAGACAGAACAACTGCATCTTCAAAGGAGGAACAGATGAGAAGGGCGATGTTTGAAGAAGTCTACAATATGGATTTGTTTAATGTGGAACTGCAGTGAAGTTAACTTCTTGGCAGAGGAGTATGGAAAGAAACAGCACTTCCAGAGGACGTTTGTCCAGAGCCTGATCTGGAGCTGGCACTTTTCCTAGATGGGTGAGAACAGTCTTCTTAGGTCTGTGTTAGCTTTGCCTTCGGCCTGGCAGTATTAGCTGCTTTGTTGTTAACTGGTGTCTGCCAAGCCTGCAGAAACCTGCAAAAACTCACAGAAGCCTGTGGGAACCTGGGGGAGGCTGGTGCTTCTGAATTCCCCTCAGGGGTAGGATTTCTAAGGGGAAGGGAAACAGGAGCCATTCTCAATGTGCATACTAATGTGTTTAATCCTGTTCAAACTGCAGGGAGATTTCACAAATCTCTTTGAAGCTTAACTTACCCTTCCCGGGTGGAGAACTAAAAGTGCCTGGAAGTGATACTACTAAAAGTTTAATGCAATAAACGGAGGCTTCTGAATAGAATGGGTGGCTGTCAGAAGCATCTGAGTAAGTGCATTTGCTCCACCACTAGCAAACTTTTTCCAGCTAGGGTCCCATCCCTACTGCTGCAGCTCTAGTCATCCCAGTCAAGGGGTTATAACCACCTCGAAGAGCAGTCTCGACTATTGATGCCAAGGATCTTCTTGCAACAAAGGTACCATTAGTGAACTACTCTGAAGGGACTCCTAAAGATCACAGCCACCACAGCCACCACAGCCATGCCTACACTCCCATGCAAGCTCTGGTAACTACGCATCTCCCCTAAGCCACTGTTGGCCTGACTCCAGCTGGGTTTGGACTGCTGCATCTGCTGTGATGCCTACCTGCTAGCCTGGGGCCTCTTCAGCTATCCTACTTATCCATGAGTCAGTGGATCAGCATTGTCTTGGCCAGTGAACTGGCTGCAGGGGCAGCACTGGGTGGGGATTTTAGAAAGAAAAGTGGGACTGGTGAAAACCAAACACGGAGGGGATTCCAGAGTGAACAGGCATGAGAGTATGAGTTTATGGGTGTGGCCTGAGAATCTGAGCATTGGCCTATCAGCCAGAGGAAACTGACAGGTGGGACAACAAAAGGGCACTGTGACCGGGAAGCCCAGGCTCTGCAGGCACACAGATGGATGAGCCCTCCATAGCCTTTGGGATCAGGGAATCACTGAAAGCTCTTCCTGTGCAAAGCTTATCATAAATCATAATGGACAAAACTACTCCCTCGGGCTGGAGGAGGGAGGGAGGGAGAAATCTGGCCAGGAAATTCTGGTGAAATGCTAGTCTGTTCTCAGTGGTCCTTCTCATCCGGGAGGGCACACTTCCCAGCCCTGAACTGCTGAGACTAGCCGTCCTCACAGCCACCATGGAAATTGGTACAAATGACAATGCCAGGTGAAAGAGAAACCACACCTTCTCAATTCTGACTAAGAGTATAATTCTTACAGTACAGGCATTAGCGAATGTTAAAGATTTGAAGTAAAACGCATGTAATATGTAACTCAAATCATGTTGAATATTATATTAATAATGACTTGACAAAATGGCTGCTCAACCTTCATTAAGGCACAGCAGAATAGATCTTTATGTATCTAGTCTCCCATAGGAAAGCAACATGACAGTGATAGGCATGCTTTATTCTACTCACTGTCTGGGGCAACCTTGCCTCCTTGAAGAAATCTTCACAGATTTCTTTATCTAGCATATTCCTCTATGTTTAGACTAATCAAATAATTTTATCACAGGCTGTACATTATAATCAATTGACTATCTTGTAAAAGAACACACCTGTGAGGGACAATGTTCCTCTGCTGTAGGTCTTGACTCTGCTACTAAGACTACCTGCTTAAAGCTGTGGTATGGACATGGGCTCCTGAGTTTGCCTTCAGTCATAGCTGGTCTACGGATTTCCTTGTGTTGGAGTTTGGCATTGCTGTCTAGTCTTAGGTGTCTCATTTTCTCATTTTAGTTTGCTGTGGGCTTCCGGAAGGGAGAATAAGATTTTTCACAGACTCAGCAAAGAGCTGATCATAGATGAAGGGCCTAAGTGTAATTGAGGCTACTCATTATGATAACTTTTCCCTGAGCCTATGGTTCTACTCCTAACTCTGTGAGACTTGATGAGTTTTGAATGCCATGAGATTGAGGCATTTTATCAGTGGAGGAGAGGCAGCACATGTTACTAAAAAGATGATTGCCAGGAAACACTCTTCACGTGACCCCCAACACACATTTTCTAAGCCAGCAGCAGGATTTTGCACAGAGGCAGTTAGTTCCTGGTCCACAAAGGCAAGGCATGATGGAGCTTGGGAACTCAGCCATCATTCTTATCATAGTTATCAAATCCATTGCCATCTCCAGTATCAGCACTGCCATAATTATGTATCTAGTTTCTACAAGAGATGATTCTACGAGTGTTTTTTAGGAGGTAAATAATAAATAAATGATTATTTTTCCAGTGAGCCTGCAGCATCCTTTAGGTGGAATCCTATTCATACTGCAATCACTCTGGGGAGCTTACCATCCTGACAGTCCTAAACACGTTGGGTGCCAATTGCCAAAGTCCAACTCCAGCAGGGTTCTGAGCCACATGGAAGAAGGTGTGAAGACAGAGAAAATTAAGGAGTCTGACCACTATCTTTCAAACAGATGGCACCTAATCAATAGAGCTGTCTTTATTTATACAAGTTCTAATGCATTCAAGCATGAACAATTTCAATACATTTCTCTTTAATCATTTTCCAAGAATCATTATCATTTACACATTTTAGTTTCTTTTCTTCTTTTCCATTTCCTTGACATCATTTACCCCATATCATTAATTTTTAAATTGAAGCCAAATTATTAAATCTAGCCAGGCACATATTAATCACACTGTACCCTAGCCAGCAGCAAACATGCTTTTACAAAATAAAAGAGATCCAAGCCTTATGATTAGTCATTAACAATGTGATACTTTTCTATATTTTTGTAATTAGCTGGGTGTTTGGTGCCATACCTAGGATATTATTTTTAGGTGTAAGTCAATTTCTAAATAATCTGTATATCACTTTTATCTGGACAACAGTTGTAATCCTATTCTTTATTCATTCTCAAAATGGTAATGATTACCTAACTCTTTAACTGTTGGGACCAAGTTCCTATTCTTCCTAGCAGTTTCTACATGTACTTTTGCTTCTGAGGGAACTGGGAGTTTTAACTGAAACAATACCTAATCCTTCATGCCCTGACACCAGAGAGATGTCTGACCTTTCATGTCCTTTATCTTTTCCTTATATGTCCCTATAAGTTTTTAATGTCATCTTTTAAGAAACAGTCTCCCAATTTCTCAAGGTCTTTGGAATAAAGTTATCTCTCTTTTTTAGGATGGTTAAGTCAGCAAGAATCAGTAGCCTTAGTGAGTTCCTCCCGCTTACTCAGAATGACTGCAGAGGCGGTCAGAGGCGACCAGAGAGACCGGCTTCTGTGAATGACCGCAGACGGGCTTAACTTCTTTGTAGAAGCTTTAGAAAAATCATCAGCTTTTGTTCCCAGTAAACTCAGCCACACCACAAAGCAATACAAAGAGCTGCCTTCAGAATAAGCATGGTGAAAGTTAGAACGGCCTGAAGCCCTTGAGCTCCCTGGGAGCAGTGCAGGGGTCTGCAGCATCCGCCTCCACAGGGCCTTGCCAGGTGGATGGGAGTCTCCAAAGGGCCTTGCCATAAGGAGCTCCATTCATAAAACATTTATGCGCCACTCCCAGGGGTGACAGCATGGCTTTTGTTTACTTTTATGAAGTAAACAAACTTCCAAACTTCATAAAAATGTTTGCAAAGCATTGGCTACTGAATGAAACTTCACAAATGAGAACATCCAAAACTGAGTTTTCTTGTCTTAGATATCTGTGGTTCTGGAATATAAGGGAAGTTTTATTGCTCTAATTGATGGGATGGGTTCTTTCTGCATACTTAAATTCCTATGCATTAAGAATAGTTATACTCAAACACATAGACCCACTGCCAGGCATTATACAGAGAATGAGAGACTAGCCCTAAACAAAATGTCTCTATCAAATCTCTCCCCCCAGAGCTCAGGGAACCCTGTGGAAGAGGAGCAGAAAGAGGGAAAGAGTGTAAGAGTCAGAGGAGACGGAGGACATCAAAAAAACAAGGCCCTCTCATTCAACAGGATCGATGCACGTATGAACTCACAGAGACTGAGACAGTATGCACAAGGCCTGCACAGATCTGCACCAGATGGGGTCATAGAGTTGAAAGGAGAAATGGAAACACGCCTCCATATTTAACACAGAAGCTTTCTACAATTCATAACCACTTGCAAATAAAAATTTTGTTTCTCAAAGGGAGTCTCACTGGGGAAACAAACTACTCTTATGGGTGTGCTGCATGCCCAGCAGTAGATGACGAACAGAAAATGAAGTTAACAGCATCTTTGGAGTTCTGGCTCACTCAAAGTGTGTCAGGGCTTTTCTTATTTTTTTTATTTTATCTTATTTTTAATTTAATTTAATTTAATTTAAACACACATATATTTCCTCTCTCTTTACCCTGCAAGTTCTTTGCATATATATATATATATATACAATGGCTTCTGGCTTAGTGTTTTTATGGGATTCCTGATTGTGAAAGACTGGGTCTCTGAGTCAACCTTAAAGATTTCTCAAGAGTATGAGGGTTTATCTGGAGTAGGTGCTGTTTTAAAATAAGAAATATGAATCCCTATGTCAAGTCACTTTAATTTTATTTCAAAAAGATTGGCTAATAGTACCTGGAACTGCTCCTTTCAGTCAAGTTGGGAGGAATCCTTTTTTTGATATCACAATTTCCATATTGAAGGCCATGATCATTGACAGGGAATTACGAATGATTTCCTGAAAGTTTGCCTAAGTTAGGACCCTGTAATAGATGTCCTTTCCCTTGGGACCTCAAGCAAATATTGGCTACCCAGACAAATGGAATACTAAACAACAACAACAAACTACACTGCATGTCAGGAACTGTGAAGCCCTTGATTATAGTGGGGATATATGATAAAGTTTGGGGGCTGAATTCTATGAAATGACTAGCGATAATGAAAACAGAATTGCTCTCAGCTTTATATAAAGTGTTAGCCCTTCCCATGTGTATTTCCTGCTAGAGTGACTGCAGTGGTGCTGGACTTAGGCTGACCTAATTTCTATTATGCTTTCAAAGGTTTTAGGGACATTGTTTTGTATTAGGTAATATAAGCTTTAAAGGGGGTAGCAGAGAGGACTCTTCCTAGAACTGTGGATGACTTAGAGCAAGGTGATCTGGAATCTGTGGGGGGGGGGTGGAAGGATGGAGGGATGGCATCCATTAGTTCAGACTGAGAAAACTGTTGGAATTGGATTCGTGTCATGTATCTGTCATATTTAATTGTTCTCTTGATCTCATTTCCAAAATACTTCTTTTTAGAGAAAGAAAAGGAGTGTGTTGTAGGCTTTTGAAAAACATCTACCAAGGAAGCATTTAGGGGGATAAGGAGCAAGCAAAGAAGAATGCATATCATTCTAATATTCTAATATCCCCATTGGACTTTTTAAATAATAATTACATTTTAAAAATTATAATTGCATTATTCTCCCAGTCCTCTTTTCTCCCTCCAGCTCCTCCCATGTACCTCCTTGTTCTCTCTAAAATTCATGACCTCTTTTCTTTAATTGTTACACACACACTGCATACACACACTTATGTATATGTGTGTATGTATGTGTGCTTAAAACATAAATACAACCTTCTTAGTTCATATGATGTACCCAAATGTGCTGCCCATTTGGTATTGGATAGCCAATATGGGAATTCTTCCCTGGGGAAGAACATTTCTCTAGTTCTCAACATTCTCCAGTTGCCCATTGTCGATAGTATTGTTTTTGTTTTTGTTTTTTCCCTGTGATTGAAGCCCTGAGAACTTTCCCCCTTGCAGGTTAGCATGCCCAGTATTGGTATTGTCATTGTTCACGTCATGCTTAGGCAGCCAAGTTCATGAAACTTCATGGGTATAGTCTTCTTGACATTCCTAGAAGACATAACCCCACAGCAAACATCTTATTCTTCTGGCTTTTGCAATATTTTTGCCCCCTCTTGCAAAATGATCCATGAGCCCAAGGTGCAGGAATTGTGTTGTAGATGTAAATTGAGACTGGGGGTTTTATAGATTAAGATTTATGTGCAATCATAGATTGGTTAGAGGATCTCATGAATTTATAAAGTATTCTGGGGAGGAGAAAGTTTAATACAGAGATGTCTAGATAAGAAAGCAACTACAGTACCTATCAGTGCACATGACTACTATTACCTTCCTTTGTACTTCCTCTAAAGTGTGTGTGAGTGAGATGTGAACTTTCTCCTAGAGTAGCCCCATTCTCCTATATGTATGTATGTATGTATGTATGTATTTAATAACATAATTCTTTATTGATTCTTTGGAAATTTCACATTGTGCACCTCAGTCCTGCTCACCCACCCACCCCATCCCTCCATACTCACCCCTCACCACTGTAGCATACCTCCCCTAAAAGGAAATCTCCCCAAAATTAATTTAAAAAAAACAAAGCAAACCAGAAAAACTACCTTACTCCTTCTTCAGCACCACATTTGCCTGCATGCCTCCATGTCCCACCATTACAAAAATGGACTAAACCTCTGAACTATGAGCTGGCCCCAATTAAATGTTTTCCTTTATAAGAGTTACCTTTGCCATGGTGTCTCTTCACAGCAATAGAAACCCTAACACAAGTTGGTACCAGGGACTAGGATATTGCTGTGATAGACCAGATCATGTTTTTGTTTGGAGGAATATGGACTTTGGGACTATGGATTAGAAAAGCACTTGAATGCTTTAAGTGGGGCTTAATGGGCCATCTTTTTTTTTTGACTTTATTTATTTATTTTTTAAGTTACACTCATGATATTCCTTAATTACACTCATGATATTAATCACATTTGTGGTATTCATAGATTACATTCACAGTATTCATTCAATTATATATAATATATATATATTAATTTTAAAGGCTGAATGTCATTTATTTAAGAGGGGAGGAGGTCTTAAATACAGGCTTACAGCACAATGGGAGGACCCCGGAGGGCAGAAGTTCGCTACTGATGTTTTATAATCTTGCTTCTAATCTGTTAACGCCCGTTATTCAGGGTACCAGGCAAGGAACTTCCCTTAAGCATTCAGGAGGGTGGAACCTGGCAGGGAATTAGCATAGGGAGAATATCAAGGTCAAGGTCCGCAAGCAAGGCAACAGTTACCCAAAATGGGGGCCAGGGCCCTATAAGTTCCCCTTTTATTAAAAAATGAGCTTCTGACTTGGGTTGCGTGGGACGTCAGCAGGTCACCTTACCCGTCATGGAGACGCCTGCCCAGGCCACACAGGTGCTCTGTCTTAGGTTGGTGAGTGCTAATGGGCCATCTTAATAGGAACATGGAAGATAGTGGTACTGAGGTTGATTTGTACTGTGAGGGTCTGGCTCAAGAGGTTTCAGAGAAGAATTTTAGTATGTTGCTTAGAAATCATTCTTGTGATATTTTAGTGAAGAATATGGCTGCTTTTTTGCCTTTGTTTAAAGAGTCTGAAGGCTAAATTGAAGAGCTTTGGATTAATTCCATTGGCAGAGGAAATCTTATCCTAGTATAGACTCTTTTCTGTGGTGATTAGTGGTAACTTTAATGAAGATTTATAATGAAAAAGAACAAGCTGAGCAAGAAAAAATACAAAATGTACAATTTGAGGAGAAAAGGAACACCAGGAAGTGGAATGGAGCTAAGTTTTGTGTTCAAGGAGATAAACAGATTAAGAAATGGAATAAAGGGAGTGGTGACCTCAGCTAAGATCCCAGCTAGCTAAGTTTCCAACTTATAAAAAGGAATTAAAGAAAAGCTTAGAGCCAAGTGTGGTGGTACATGCCTTTAATCTCAACACTCAGAATGCAGAGGCTGCCAGAGTTTGAGTGTGAGACTAGCTTGGTCTACATAGAAAGTTCCAGAACAGTGAAGCTTAGGCAGTGAAGGAAACCATGGAAAACAGAAAGCTGGTGAAGATGTAATTGAACAAGGGGACCATGTTCCAGCTCCAGCAAGCAGCAGAACTTGGCAGCTTCGACTATGTGGTTCCAGCTTTAGAGTCAAGGATGAAAGAAAGGGGTTATAGAATCTTCCTGCACAACCAAGAAAAGCTGCTGAAGCCAGGCATGTGTCAGGGGTATACCTGCATAGAGGCCTAGAGAGGCCATTGCATGAAGCTGTGAAGGTGAAGACTATATTGCCTTGGAGACACCAAGATGTTGGAGATGCCAGAGTCGTGGGATACCTGTCAAGGAAAGCTGCTAACAGGAAGTGAACCAGCCCAAGAGAAAGAAGTACGCTACAGTCAACAAAGCTGAAAGGAGTTGGAGATCTGAAGAGCACTTTTACATCAAAAATAGCGATGCAGAGTTTGGAGTTTGCCCAGCTGGTTTTCAGTTTTACTTTGTTCCAGTGTTTCTTCATTATCCTCTCTTTCCTCCATTTTGGAATGTTAATTTATATCCTGTGCCATTATATATTGGAAGTATGTGATCTGTTTTTTAATTTTGCAGTAGATTACAGTTAAGAGATTGCATGAATCACAGAAGAGACTTGGAAGTTTAGACTTTTAATAAGTTTGAGACTGTTATAGACTATGGGGACTTTTGAAATTGTATTGAATGCATTTTTGCATTATGAATGACTATAAGCCTTTGGGAGCCAGGAAGTGGAATGTGATGGTTTGAAAGAAAATGGCCCCCAAAGGGAGTGGCACTATTAGGAGATGTGGCTTTGTTGGAGTAGGTGTGGCCTTGTTGGAGGAAGTGTGTCACTGTGGGGGTGGACTTTGAGGTCTCCTATGCTCAACCTATGTGGAACTCCTTCCTGTTTCCTGTAGATCAAGATGTAGAACTCTTAGCTCCTCCAGCACCATGTCTGCCTGCATGCTGCCATGCTCCCCACCATGACAATAATGGTCTAAACCTCTGAAACTGTAAGCTAGCCCCAATTAAATATTTTACCTTCTAAGAGTTGCTGTGGCCATGGTGTCTCTTCACAGCAATAGAAACCCTAACTAAGACATAGCACAAACCCCAGTACCAGGTATGTGAAACCTCCTTTTGAATGGATGGTCATGATAGTCTAAATGATTCCAGAAAAATATAGATTAGCCATAGAGCCCTTGGTTGCTGCTGAGGAGGCTCTTGTTGCTGAAGACATTTGTACATTTAGTACTCAGAACTGGGATGACTAGAACTGGATCTGACTCTTTCATGCGGTCTAGCCTCCATGATTCCAGAAACACTACACTTGATTTTCTTGGCATAACTGGAGACCTGGCATTTTACAGCAGTTCTTACTTACTTTATTTATTTATTTACTTATTTATTTATCCATTTATTTATTTACCTTAATTTTTATTCTTGTTTTTCCTTAATTATTATTGTTACATACATACTCATTTTTGGTCTTTTTGTGGTTGAAATTGATACTTTCTATATGTAGAGTTCTTCAAAGGTTTTTTTGCCTGTTCAGTTGCTGAAGTTGTAACTTTACTACTCTGGAATCTGAATCCTTTCTGTTTGTTTTCTTTTGAATAGTCTGAAAGATTGATGAGGTTGTGGGCTGGAATGGTTGAGTAATTTGGCTAGTGCTTTTTGATCAACACAACCAAGTCTTCTTCTAATCCATTTTAAAAGTTAGAATTTAAGGTTATGCAATTTTAGTGGTTTTACAAGCCAGCCTCTGACATTATATAGTACAGTTTAAATGTCTCTTTTTTTTCTCAAATAATTCATGGCATTATAGGACACACTCTATTGGATTCTGTTTACATTGATGGATTTTATTCTAGTCCACAGCCTTTTGAAGGACATGGAATCTTGTGCAATTACAAGAGCTTTTCCTACACAGTGAGCTTGTTCTCAATTTAATTGGCCTAACCTGCTGAAATTATTATTATCCAAATTTACACTTTACAATCTATTCCTCAGATCTGTCTTCTGACAGTTGCATGTTAACCAACCTAAAAAGCTCAGAGAATCATAAATGCAAATATGTAGAACAAATTCCCTAGGAAATAAAATTAGTTCCTAGTGTGAATGAAAAAAAAAATAGACTTCCTCCCTTTATTTTATGTGTTAGGGTGTTTTGTCTTTGCATCACATACATGCAGCACCCATAGAGGCCAGAAGAGGGCATCAAATCCCCTAAGACTGAAGTTCGAGACAGTTGTGAGTCACCACAGGATACTGGGAATTGAACTTGGCTGCTCTGGAAGAGCAGCCAGTGCTCTTAACTGTTGAGCCATCTCTACAGTCCCTTTGGCTATACTTTTGAACTTAGATTTAGTTCAGAGTTGATAGGCTACATCTGGCATAATCTCTCTCTGCCAGTGACAGGCTTCCCTTTAAAAGGAATGCCACTCAGGGCTGGAGACAGGGTTCAGCAGTTAAGAACCCTTGTTGATCTTGCAGAGGGCCTGAGTTTGATTCTCAGTATACACACGGAGGTTCATAACTATCTGTAACTTCAGTTACAGGGGATCTGACTGTTGCTGTTCTCCATGGGCACCAGACATGCACATGATGCAGAGACATACATGGAAGCGAACACTTATATGTATAAAATAATACAAAAATGAAAAGGTATGCCACTGTAGGAGTTTCTTCTGTTGGCCTAGTGCTCCCAGGAGGGACAATCACAAAATAGAAGCTTAGACAGAAGATAACAAAGTAGAAGCTAAAGGATCCGAAGAGCAGCAATATTTGAAATGCATATCTTTCTGCTGTTTATAGACAGTCTCTGGCTATTTTTGCTATTCTCCTGATGGCACTATAGTCTAGCTGCTCTTCTGTAAGAGGCCTCTATACATTACTGAAAGTATCTTCCCCACTTTTTCTGTTTAATTTGTCTTTATTTACTTTTAAAGTTAGTTCTTTGAGAATTTTGTAATAGGTGTTTTGATCCTCACCCTCCCTCCTCAGCTCTTCTCAGACTCACTCCTGCTTCCCCTTCCCATCCTGCTTTGTGCCCTGCCCTACCTACCATCAAGGACAACTTGTGCTACTTAAACATTCTTGGATGTGTGGTTTTCTATTGGAACATGATCAATTTATCAGGGGCTATGCCTTTAGAAAAAACTGACCTTTTCTCCTCCAGGAGCTAAGAATTATCAATACGTCCTGGATTTGGGGCGGAACTTCGTGCCCAAATATCCTTTCCTTTCTGAGATTGGCCTGGTTTGGGCTTGCACAGGTCTTGTGACTGTGTCACAACCATTGTGAGTTCACATGTGCAGCTTCCCTCCTGGGTCCAGAAGATACTCTTTCCTTTTTTTCATCCACTGTCTCTGGCTCTTACACTCTGCACCCTCTTCCACAGTGATGGTTTGGCCTTTGGAGGAGGGATTGTGGTATATATGTTCATTGTACAGCTTGACATTCTTCAGTCTTTTATTCTCTGCACCTTAGCCAGTTGTAGGTCTCTGTGTTGATCTTCATCTACTGAAGACGATGGTCATCAAGCTTCTCAGATGAGGGTTAGGAGATACATTGATCTTGGGATATAGTGATAAATCACAAGGAATTGTTTAATACTATGTCCATTTATCAGAACGGTAGGAGTTTCTCTCTTATGGTCTATAATCTGTAATTTTTGAACCATTTTTAAAATAATTTAACACATTTATTTCTTACATTTACACACACATACACACACATGTTCAGGTCCCCATTAGAGACAAGAGAGGGTGTCAGGTCCCCTAAAGCCGGAGTTATAGGCAATTGTGAGTGGTGGTGAGAAATGAACTCAGATCTTCTGCAAGTGTAGCAAACTATCTCTTGAGCCTCTGAACCTAGTGTTTTAAATTAGGTGTGCAAAAACCCTGGTTTTTAAATGGTCTCCAATTTGGTCTTTGGAATTTAAGATCATCCTTTGTCATATTAGGAAATTTTTCTAAATTCTGGCAAGATGAGGCTCCATATGTACTCTTTCTAAACTAGTTGGAGTAGTAAATGGAGGTTCTCCATTAGAACAGACAGAAAGTTTGGAAGACCGGTTTGATATAATGTAGGCCCCTTGGAAGTGATAAGTCTGCTAAGTGTGTCAAGTCAAATGTGTTGTCTACACATGTAGCTCCTTAAGGTGTCATTCTCATCTTGGTAGCACCCTGTAACATGCCCCAGAAACCCAATTATCTTCCAGTAGGTTGGTACTCTGTGTGCCAGATGACTAGCCCTTATGCACATTTACTGGATGGCCTGAAAATTCCCTCAAAATGTTGTTCTGGTTTAAGTCCTTTCAAAACTACTATATGTCAAAATGTCTGGGTACTTCCATTAAGATTCTGTTTGACTAGAACACAGGAT
>CABHPQ010000577.1:34774-90640 GCA_902168405.1 Peromyscus aztecus | reverse complement strand
AATTGGAGACACACGCCTTTAATCTCAATACCAACCATAGAAGACCTGGAGGTCTGTACAGACAAGCAGTGATGAGGCAGTCATGTGGTTGGGTTTGCAACCAATGAGAAGGTAGAACAGGAAGACTATATAAAGACAAACAGACAGGAAGTAGGTCTCTTTCAGAGAGGTCTCTTGTGGAGAGGTAGGACAGCAGCAGCAGGAAGAGTAAGGTTTTTAATCTCAGCTCTTAGCTATCGCTCTGAACTCTTGGCTTTCTTCTCTGAATCGGCTCTGTGTTTCTTATTTAATAAGACGGTCAATTACATCTACAAGTATGCCTTTATTTGTCCTTCTCATACATATATGTATGTGATGTGCGTGTGTGTGTGTGTGTGTGTGTGTGTGTGTGTGTGTATGTGTGTGTGTGTGTGTGTTTATACACATTCAAGTGTGTGCTAGTGGGTGGGTATAGAAGATCAAGGTTAATTAAGGAATATTCCTTATTGTTCTCCACATTCATTCACTGAAACAGATCTATTATTAAGCTCAACACTCCTGGCTGGTCTTGCTATCCAGCTGTTCAGGTGTGCTGGTAGTTTTTTGTCAACTTGACCAAAGCTAGAGTCATCTGAAAGGAGGGAACTTCAGTTGAGAAAATGCCTCCATCAGATCCAGCTGTAGGGCATTTTATTCATTATTAATTGAAGAAAGAGAGCCCAGCCCATTGCAGGTGGTGCCATGCCTGGTCATATGGTCTGGGATCTATGAGAAATCAGGCTGAGGAAGCCATGGTGAGCAAGCTAGTAGGCAGCATTCCTCAATGGCTGCTGCATCAACTCCTGCCTCCAAGTTTCTGCCAGGTGTGAGTTCCTGTCATGACTCCCTTTGACAATGAGCATTGTTGTGGAAGTGTAAGCTAAATGCACCCTTTCCTCCCCAACTTGCTTTTGGTCATGGTGTTTCATTGCAGCAATAGAAACCCTAACTAATACAAGCTGGTACCAGGATTGTGGGTGTTGCTATGACTGGCCTGATCATGTTGTTTTGGGGAGGATTGGAACTTGGTGCAAGGAAGGTCATTGAATGTTCAAGGAATGGTGACCTGTTCTGTAGAGCTTGGAAGATCAGATGTTGAAGACAGTGCAGAAGATTGAGGTCTGGCTTGTGAAGTTTCAGAGAGACGTTTAAAGACTCTTTTGGAGCCATTTATTATTTTTGAATTAAGATTCTGTAGTTCTGCTTAGCTGAAGTTGAAGAATTGACTGTGATTAATAAGACATCAGAACTTCTAAAGTGAAACCTTTGCTTTGAGGGGCTGGCTGCTCAGCATCATTGAGGTGGAGTCCTCTGGGAAGTGTTTCCTGAGAGCACACAGAAGTGGTGCTCCTGAGGTGGCCAAGGTTGTACCTCAAGCTGGTAGCTAAACTTGGTAGTGTAAGAGATACCAAGGTGGTACTGGTTTTAAAGCCTTGAAGGGGTTTGTGGGGAGAAGCTGAGGCTTAGCACTGTGAGAAGCCAGGAGAGGCCATTGGTGAAAATGCATCCTTCATGAAAGTTGAAGGCCCAGGACTGAAGGGTCAGTGCAGAGAAGTTTAGCCTTGGCACCACTTTCGTCAATTTCTTTCTTCAAAGATTTAAATTCTTGTCATATGGATCTTTCATTTGTTGGGTTAGAGTTAACCCTAGGAATTTTATATTATTTTTGGTTATTGTAAAGGGTGTTGTTTCTGTGAGTTCTTTCTCAGCCCATTTATCATTTGTGTATAGGAAGGCTACTGATTTTTTTTTTTAGTTAATCTTGTATCCTGCCACATTACTGAGGGTGTTTATCAGATGTACAAGTTTCCTGGTAGAATTGTGGGGATCACTTATGTATCATATCATCTGCAAATAGCAAAACTTTGACTTCTTCCTTTCCAATTTGTATCCCCTTGATCTCCTTTTGTTGTCTTAATGCTCTAGCTACAAATTTGAGTACTATATTGAATAGATATGGAGAGAGTGGACAGCCTTGTCTTGTTCCTGTTTTTTAGTGGAATTGCTTTGAGTTTCTCTCCATTTATTTTATGGTGGCTGTTGGCTTGCTGTATATTGCTTTTATTATGTTTAGTTATGTTCCTTGTATCACTGATCTCTCCAAGACCTTTATCATGAAGGTGTACTGGATTTTGTCAAAGGCTTTTCAGCATCTAATGAGATGGTCATGTGGGGTTTTTTCTTTCAGTTTGTTTATATGATGGCTTACATTGACAGATTTTCATGTGTTGAACAATCCCTGCATCTCTGGGATGAAGCTTACTTGATCATTGTAGATGATATTTTAACATTTTCTTGCATTTGGTCTGCCAATATTTTACTGAGTATTTTTGCATCAATGTTCATGAGGGAGATTGGTCTGTAATTATCTTTCTTTATTTCATCTTTGTGTGGTTTGGGTATCAGGGTAACTGCAGCCTTATAGAAAGAGTTTAGCAATTGTTAGAGTCCTGGAGAAGTCCCACAAAAGACCATCATCTGTATATGTAATCAGAAAGAGCATTTATTATCTCGAGAAAGATTCTAGCATGCTGGGACTGACTATTCTATACAAAGGCAAATGGTGATGGCCCAAGAGAAGCTTGCAGGCTTCTTTTGTGTGTGTGTGAGGAAAGGCAGTAAACTCTCAAAGCACCCCCTGTTGGTTTTATTTTTTATTTAATATATTTTTTAATTAAGAAATTTTCTACTCACCCTACATACCACCCACAGATCCCACCTCCTCCCTCCTCCTACCCCCCAGCTCTCCCTCCTCCCAAGCCACCCCCATCCCCACATCCTCCAAATCAAGGTCTCCCATGAGGAGTTGGCAGAGCCTGGAACACTGAGCCAAGGCAGGTCCAAGGCCCTCCCTGCAGCACCAAGGCTGCTCAAGGTGCCACACCACAGGCACCAGGCTTCCAAAACCCTGCTCATGAACCAGGGATGGATCCTAACCCCCCTGCCCGGGTGTCCCCCAAACAGTTTGAGCTAAACAGCTGTCTCCCATATCCAGAGGGCCTAGTCTAGTCCCATGGAAGCTCTACAGTCATTAGTCCACAGTTTATGGGTCTCCACCAGTGTGGTTGGTCATCTCCGCACTTCTTCCCATCATGGTCTCCACGTCCCCCACCCGCGGAATCCCTCCTTTCTCCATTTGATTGGATTCCTGGAGCTCAGCCTGATGCCCCGCCATGGATCCCTGCATCCACCTCCATCAGTCACTGGATAAAAACTCTATGATAACAGGGTATTCACTAGCCCAGTCACCAGAGTAGATCAGTCAAGGTATCCCCTCAGTCACTGCCAGCAGTCCAGGGTGGGGTCATCCCTGTGGATTCCTGAGAGCTTCCCTGGAACCCTGCCTCTTCCCACTCCCATGATGTCTTCATCTATCACAGTATCTCCTTCCTTGCTCTCCCACTCTGTCCCTGCTCCAGCTCAACTCTCCCATTTCCCTTTGTTCTCACCCCCCATTCCTTACCCTTCACCACCCCCCCACCCCCAGCCCATTCATGCAGATCCTATCCACTTCTACTTCACTGAGCTATCCATGTGTCCCTCCTAGGGTCCCTTCTTGTCAGCTAGCCTCTATGAAGCCCTGGGCTGCAGTCTGGCCATCCTTTGTCCTACATCTAGTATCCACTTATGAGTGAGTACATACCATGTGTTTGCAGGCTTCTTTTAAGCACAACTAAGGGGAGTTCCTAGGGCAGTTAGGTCATCATAGATATGATTGGCTTAAGCAAATGGCAATCATATTAGTATGTGCTAACTGGCTAGGGCTAGTCAGGGGCTGGTTAAGTCTACAGCTCTTCCATTTTGGGGCAGTCCTGAACAAGTCCCATGCTTTGTCTTTATTTGGGTATTACCTTGAGCTGCTATGGCTCAAGTCTGATATTGGACATACCAGGCCTCTTCATCCTTGCTGTCAGGGGTGTTGGAAATTTATTGTCCTCAGCAGGAACTGAGGCCTAGTTCTTAACTGAGTTATTAGAAGCCTGTCATGATATTTGTCTGGCCCTCTCATTCCCTACTTGAGTAGTACCAGTACTCCAAATCTTGGAGATGGTTCTTTCTGGTTTATGGACTTATATTGTTGCTTAAACCCATCAGTTGGACTTTGGCGATATGTCCATGGATAAACCTGACTAAGGCATTAATGATGTAAAGTCCATAAGTTAAGGCCAAAAGAAAAAGAATCAAGGGTCCAGCTAGTGTCAATAAGAAAGCAATTAACCAGGGTAATCAACTGAATAGAGATTTATATCATGCATTTTGTTGTCTTTCCAATTGTCCATAATGTAGTCTTTTTCTAAACAAGGCCATTGAGTCCCTGATAATCCCAGAATGGTTAATATAAAAACAGCATTGTTCTCCTAAATTCTTGCATAGGCCCCTTTTATTTTGGAGAATTTATTTCAGCTAGAAATGAGAGCAATTTCTCTAAATGTGCAACAGATTTTTCTAGGGCAGCAACATTTGTATCTATTGCCATTTTCAAGGCTCTGTAATTTTGATCTTGTAATACCAGGGCTGAAGTTCCAGTACCTATGGCCCCTGCTAAGTCAATGCATAAAAGGGTGGATACCAAGACAGCTGTAATGACTTATGTTTTTTTTTTTCTATCCTGGTGATGTTTTTAATTGTTAAAAGATTTTATCATCAGGGTAGTAGATTGTCTGGGGGACTAACTGGGCCAGGAACCTGAAATCTTTGGTTTGGTCTAAAATCTGAATATTAACAAATGGGCTTAGGCCAGAGGTATATACCTATCAAGTGTCATCTGGTGGGATCAGGAAGCCAGCTCCCATTGAGTTCTGAGATTATAGAGGTGGGAATAGTCGTTTGCAAGTTTATGTGTCATGAGTTTGGTCCAAGGGCTGATATTGGGATTTTATCATTACCAGCTTAGTTGTACCCAGCCAGGAATCATCATTCAGTTAAGGCATCAGTGATATAAGAGCCAATAGCAATTAGCAGAAGCAGAAGGGCCAAAAGCCCTGTGATGGCTGACAGAGTTCCTTACCTAGAAGGAATCTGGAAATAAGAATGGAGACCAGTTATTATTTTATCTCAGGTTCCCTTTCACAAGGAATTCCCCTTTGATCTAACATTCCAGGAGGGGTAGGGAGTGCTTCTATAATTAGTTCCTGCCAATATTAGAACATTGTTGTCAGGACCCTAACATATGGTGCATTGGCTGAGAAGTCCCCTCAAGGCTGTTGACCTGTGAGCGTTTTGTTGTTGTTGTTGTTTATGTTTTTTTTGGTTTGTTTTTGTTTTTGTTTTGTTTGTTTGTTTGTTTTTCTGATAACCTGGCTGGTGAGTGAGCACTCTTTGTCTTGATCTGTGTTCTGACTGTTATTATGCTACTGCTCTGTCCCATGTGTTTATGTCTGGGGAAGCTTGAGCTAACTATGGTAAGTCTAGACCTGAGTGCTAAGTGGATGTACTAGTAGCACTTCCAGCATGTGGGTTGAGAGACGTCTCTGGCTGCACCTTTGTATGAACTTTGAGGCACAAACCAATGACTTAGGGCTTATTGTCTGGAAAGAAAAACTCTCCAAAGGAAAAAAAATGAGAAAGAGAGAGAGGCATGGCAAAGGCTGCCTCCCTCCATAGCTCCCTTGCTCTCTGGCCTACCACATGGGCAGGGCTTATCATGGTCTGCAGGAGAGGCTTGCGGTCATTTAGTGGGCTGGGAGGAGGTTACAGGGAGACATGCTCATGCTGGATGGACAGCAGAGAGTTACTGCCTGCAGTTGATAAGCTATGGGCCCTAGCTGAGCAGAGAATCCGTGGTTAATTGTTATGGCTGGAGGAGTTAACCATTTTTTTAAAGGACTGCCATAGGCACTCTTTGCCTACCAGCACTGCTCACCCTCCCTCCTTCCTAAGCTAAATTCTTTATGATTGATACAATTTGCCAGTTTGTGATAACACCTCACTCCACCAAGGTCATTGCCAACAGCTACTCACTCCCTTTAACCCACTCCTGTCCTGACACTGCCTGAGAAATTGCTGAATTAAACCAGCCTATAAAAATATATTTGGGAAAAAAATATGCTTCTGTTTCCACAGGAAAAGAAAAAAATAAATATATGGGTTTGGGCCATTTGGATTCAATGAGTTATAAATACGTGTCATCTTTTGAAGGAATTGGCTCCAAATAATCATTGGTTAGGGTAGGAAAAACTGCTGCTAATCTTAGGCATTCCACATTGGTACCGATTTTTGTATGTTGATGCAAAATAAGAATTGTTTTTGATATGATATTAATGTTTCAGTTCTTGTTTGAAAAGTTGTACCTTTGCAATGTTCTGGACTACTGGAAGAAACCACAAAAAGGATTTTAATGAAAATCTGCATGTTGTCTGGGAAGCAAGAGAGAAGGCAGGAGACTAAAATAATGAAGGAAAAGGAAAATGGAATTTGTCTATGTCTGGCTGAACCAGAGGAGGAATGATGGGAAAAGCTTAACCTGAGAGTAAATATAGGAAGTTATATAAGGCCAGAGGGGATGTGAATTATACTGAATTTGAAGGGAAACTGTAGAATATGTTGGAGATTTAACTATATTAGTTTAATTCTGGTTTGTTTCTTTATTTAAAAAAACTGGTGATTCTTCACTATAAAATATTTATGCTAGAAATGGACTCATGCTTTTTAAAGGAGAAAAAAGGACTAAGTTCCAAAATCATCATGTTACAGCCCTCTGGATTATAGGGTTCTATATGTTTAGTCTCCTATGAAATGACAAGTTTAAAGTTCTTAGCTATTCAGTGTTTCATGGAGAAATCCAAACCTGTTTCTTAAAAATTGTCAACATCACATCTATAGTCTATAAATGAAAACTTCAGTCTAACTGCTCCTAAAATGTCTGTGAATAGGGAAAAATGCATATAAGATATGAAGAAGAGAAAAACAGGTCCTGAGAGGTCCATTGGACTAATATATCTACAAGGTAAAATGATGGCCTGATTATTGTTACCAAACTTAGGTTTATTTTCAAGATTAGGCCTAGGTTTGTTAAACTTAGATATACTTAATAAATAATGATCCCCAAACCTGTCAAATATCTGATGAATAAGGCATTTTAATTATGGGATTAAAAAAAAAGCTTACTATGACAGACAGAGAGTCCCAGCTTCTAGCAATAATTCCTAATGTCTCCCAAGAAGATATGAAACAACACATGGCCATGTCACCTGGATTGTTGATAACACTGACTGCTGGGCAAAACACCATAATTCAACACCTGCTGTCAGGACCTGGCCCAGACTGTGAACAAGTGAGACACTGACAAAGTAAGATCAGTCTTTCCCAAGATCCTCTTCCACAAGGAAACTCTTACCTTATGGGTCTGGCAGCCAAAAATTAATGATGTCCTGATACTTCTGTTTCCAATGTTATGAAGACCACAGGAGCCTAGGATGGCTATCTGGGTAATGAACAGTCTCTGTCATTTTGTTAATAGATTCAGAAGCTGCTTGGTCTTCACTTCTGCTCATTCAGATATGTTTATACTTCTCAGATCTCTAATGGTATTGATGACTAGAGTATTTATAACTTTGTCAGCTTAAAGCAACAGACAACCTGATTCTTCCACAAAGTTACAGCCACCTTGTTAGTTCATTGATCAATACATCAATTAATTAAAACTACTAAGTCTCTTAATAAAAAAAGGTG
Source organism: Peromyscus aztecus (assembly GCA_902168405.1). NCBI lineage: Eukaryota > Metazoa > Chordata > Mammalia > Rodentia > Cricetidae > Peromyscus > Peromyscus aztecus. The sequence goes on along the minus strand of CABHPQ010000577.1, from coordinate 82,951 downwards.
GCATACAAGTTTTACTTACTCATAGGCTTCATATTAATGGATAAAAAGGTTTCAAATGTAACTTAAAATGACTGTTCTCAATGATAACTGCTTATGTGTCTGATAATAATTAAATGGGAAAAATATAAAAATCTATATAAATTCTAAAGATCTAAAATATATAAAGGTCTAAAGATATGGAAATTCAAGATTTTAGATTTTTTTAATTGTCTTCAAAATATAGACTTATAAATCCTTCTCATTGGCTAAAGACACTTCAGTCCAATCAATACTTGGCTGTCTGGACAGAAGAAAAATATACATGTTTTTGAACCCAAATCTGTAGTTTTTTTAGGACCCAAGGATGTGACTACTCCTGCTGTTTTACAGATACCTAAAACCTGCTTTTCCTATAATATAGACTTCAATACAGATTGATAATGATAATATATCTGAAATGTTTATGTATTTTTATAAAATGAAAATTCTAATAAACTTCAGAGAATGAAGAAAATCATAAAACTCTGATCCACTTCTCACAGGTCAAAAGGACTCCAGATAAATACACCCTAAGTTTCCCCATCTATCTATTCCTGAGGGTGATATCTCCTTCTTTCTTAGTCTTAGAAAGGCAATATTTGATAACCATTCCTTTGTATATAGTCTTGTATTAGGTTAGAACCTTCTTATTTAGACAAAAGGGGGAGATGTAGTGGGTAGCCATTCCAGCTTTGATCTGGAAGTTCCAACCCCCATTGAGGCTTCGGTAACTGTAATGCCTACAAGGCGGGGCCAAGAGAGGTCCCTGAAGATCCGAGATCCAGATGCGCTGCTGCTCTCTGTTCCTGGACCCTGAACACTGAAGGTAGACCGAGCATAGTTCTCCATAGAACACCGCCGGACTGCGCTATGTCTTTCCCAGACCCTGCGACCTACCTATCCCTTCATTTGTAAGTTATGCCACTAAATAAACCTCCCTTTTAACTACGTGGAGTGACCTTAATAATTTCACCAATACGTGGGTATATCTGTACAAATTAAGACTGACAAGGCTCCAGCATATGTCTCTGGTAAAATGAAACAGTTTTTTGCTTATTACAATATAGAGTGTATTACAGGTATACCACACAATCCTACAGGCAAAGCGGGCATAGAAAGATCAAATTGAACTCTAAAGGATATGCTAAATAAACATAAAAGGGTAATAAAGACCCCCAGAAATGGATTACATAAAGCTTTGTTAACTTTGAATTTTCTCAATGCTAATGAGAAAGCAACAACAGTTGTGGAGAGACATTGGATAATAGAAAAAAAACTACAGAGTTAAATCAGCTTGTATACATTAAAGATGTGCTGACCTCAGAATAGAAACCAGGATATGTGTTACATTGAGGACAAGGATTTGCTTTTGTTTCCACAGGAGAGGAATAGCTATGAATACCATCAATATTGATAAAGGTTTGATTTGAACAAGAGAGACCTCTTAATTAGAAGAGGTGATAGTTCATCAATCAGTGTGACCATTCAATTTGAACTAACTTATATGAGTAACAAATGGTTTACATTTGATCACATATAACTTGCCAAACCCCAACCTCCCCAAAGTTAGGGTTGGAGAAGGATTTTGTTTTTGTCTTTCAGGAGACTGAAGGCTAGGAAATCTGAAGAACACTGGACAAATGAGACATCTGAAGAAAAAGGACAAATCATCCAGAAAAAAAAATTGTTGCAAGAAAAAGAGTAAATTGGCCTATGGGTATATCACATATCTAACAGGACAAAATTTCATAAATCTTCCTAAATGTTGGTTTCTGCTGTTCTCTACAGACACATAATACAAATGGTCTTCATGCAGTCTCAATTCAATCAAAAATTAAAGCTGGCTTTGGAGTTGGAGCTTGCCTTTCTCCTTCCCTAAACCCAAGCATACTTGTAAAAGAAAAATGCAAAATCTCTGAATCCTGTCAGAAGAGTCACCTGATATGGGACAGAAGAAAAACAAAAATTAAGTGACTATTCTATTGCTACTAGTCTCATGCTCTTTTGGCTTTATTTTGACTCTTTAAAATTTTTCAAAAGGTATGAATTTTAAATCAAAATTTATAAGATTTATCTACATATTTTTTAAAACTTTTGTCATGATATTAATGGTCATATAGAGTACTAACTAATTCTAGAAAAAAGGCTTCCTCCAGCTGCCTCTACATGTTTTCATGTTTGAGTCTCTATCAGTTTTCTGCAGGGAATCATGACCACGCCTAAGAGCAAATTTGAAGTCTCCAAAAAGATGATTGGGTCCACAATGACAATTCCATCAGGACAATGATAATACCACTAAACTGACAAACACCACCCAAACATCAGCTTTCGACTACAAACTGCTCAGGACAATTTTGGATTGGCTAGCTAAGATGATCCAACCTCACAGACTACTCCTGCAAGGACTTCAGACAAACCCTGCATTTTTGCATTATGCAAAGACTGGACAACAAATGATACAGCTACTCTCCCAGAACTTGACAATTAACCCAAAATTTCATTTCAGGATCCCCTAAAGATGCCTTCACCTCCAGACAGCAGGAAGTAATTTTAAGAAAATGACGCCCACATTCCCAAGAGGTAGGGTGGGTGGTTTTTGGTCATTCAGATAGGTTATGGATAATTGTCATTGTTTAGGATGATTGGTTTCAAGTTGTTAATTGTTAATGGTCAGGAAAAAAGATAAACAAAGGAAATTAGTTTCAGGGTTCTTGTTTGAAAAAAAAAAGAGGATATAGGTAAAAGGTAGATTATTGAATCTACTCTGAAAGGAAAAAGGAGAGAATATGGATATGATAAAATAAAAAGGTAAATTATTGAATCTACTTTTAAAAGGCAACTACTAACTTTAAATATTTTACATTGGATTGGATTTTTATTGTATACAAATTTAATATATTGATAAGAATTTAAGATTGATTTTGTTAGAAAATGCTGTGCAATTTTTTCAAGGTATGGTACCTATACAGCTCATTTAACAATGTAATACAATTTTTTAGACCTTGAAAAGCATTACCAACTATTTAGAATAATAAAGAAATGTTGGTTTGTAGTTAGTCATCACAATCAAACTTATAGTCATATTTGGTATGTTTTCAATGTCAAGCAGAAATGTATTTTAGATAGACTGTTCATCTTCAAACAGAGTATGGCATTCGAGATGTTTTAATAACATAGATTTTTTTTTCTTTTTTTATGACTATGAGACATGTTTGCTCCTGGCAGCACCAATCTACTTCAGAGAAGATGATGGGAATCAAAGAAACTCAATATGGAGTTTACTTTCATTGTGGCAAAAGTTAGCTACTGGGTAAGAAATTTCCCTAGCCTCGACTGCTGACAGTATACTGTCTAAATGGACAAACAGGACACAAAAGAAAGGACTGTTGAACCTTGCAAAGACAAGGTAGGAAAGCTCTTTGCAAAATCCTGTTTCACAGATGAGTCTGTCAGATATGCTAGGCCTGTAGGCCAAAGATGGGTGTCCCAACATTGCAGAGAAACCTCAGATGACTTCTTATAATAGTAATAACCTTTTTATTATTTTCAATAAGAAAGGGGAAATGTGGTGATATTTTATTTGTACACCCCAATAAAACTTATCTGGGAATCAGAGAACAGAGCCAGCCACCAAATTAGACATAGAGGTCAGGCATGGTGGCACACACCTTTAATCCTATCACTTGGGAGCAGAGATCCATCTGAATCTCTGTGAGTTCAAGGCCACACTGGGCACAGAGCCAGGTGTGGTTGCACACTCCTTTAATCCCAGCACTTGAGATCTCATGTCTTTGCTTGGGAAGGATACATACCTTTAATCCCAGGAAGTAACAGGCAGGACACAGAAAGGTATGTAAGTTGTGAGTATACAGGAAGTAGCTCTCTCTAAAGGCTGAGGAGTTGGTAAAGTGAAGTTGGCTGTGGCTTGTTCTGTTTCTCTGATCTTCCAGCTTTCACCCCAATATTTGGCTCTGGGTTTTTTTTCTTTTTTAATTAATAAGACTATTTAACAATTTGCCTTACAGACATACATGTTTTTGGTGGTCTCAAGCTTTGTAGAGTAAACAGAGTCCAAACAGAGAAAGTCTGAGTCCTTTTAAGACGGTGGCCTAGTCATGACTCAATTCAATATGTGGTTTAATTGAAATTATCATCCCCTCTCTAATCTGTCTGACTGAAAAGAAAAGAATGGTGTCAAGGGCATGTTCCTGCTAGAATATGACATATTTATAATATGACATTGATAAAAGAGTGATAAAAGCATATATATATATATATATATATATATATATATATTTTTACAATAGAAGGTACATAGAAATGATCTAAGTATCAGACTTAATGTATAAGGATTTTAAAATGACTATAGTATGTATGTTACAGAAAATGTAACAAAAGTTAAACCAAGTTACTAAGAAGATTTAGATATTCAATACATACTCAGAATCTATATAATGAATCAACTCATATTCTAGAACTGATAATGTAACATCTGAAATAAATAAATCATCATGGAGAATTAATGGCATACTGTCCACAGCACTGGTTTAGTGAATTCAGAATCAGATTAATAGAAAAGAAGGTGAACTGAAGTTAAAGGGAGTCATGAAACAGAACAGTAGGTACATGTGTGATAGAGTCAGAAGGAGAAAGACAACATTTATTTGGAATTTCAGAAGTAGGAGAGAAAGAACAAAGTTGATGAGATATTTTTAAAACTACTTCTTACTTGCCCTTCAAAAGCAAGGAAGAAAATATGAAGAGATCCCATGGACCCATTCCCAGATCCCTGTGGTGGTCCTGAGTGCTCACATATTGTCCATGTGTATGTATTAAATGGAGGAATAGCTGATGCAAAGCTCAGAGCTACAAAGAGGACTCAGGTTTCTAGTTTTAAGTATGGTTTTAGACAGGCTGTCAACCTAAGCTGGCTTAGTAGTGTACACAGAATAACAAAGGGTATGGCCTTCTGTCAACACCTTCCAGGAGCTGAGATTACAAGTGTGTGTCCGGTGGATGGGATAAGATTGACCCTCATATGCTTCCGTTTGAATGCTTAGTTCTCAGCTGATGAGCTGTCAGGAAATGATTAGGTGCTGTGGCTTTTGGAGGTACATCAGAAGAAGTGGACTTTGAGGTTCCAAAATCCCACAGAAAACCCAGAGAATTCATCTCTTTGCCTGTGGATCCTGATATAGTTCTTAGCTATTTCTCCAGTACCATGCTTGTATGCATACTGCCATTTGCCCTGTGTGGTAGTTTGGCTCCCATAAGCTCATAGGGAGTGGCACTATTGAGAGGTAAGGCCTTGTTGAAGTAGGTGTGGCCTTGTAGAACTAGGTGTAGCCTTGTTGATCAAAGTGTGTCACCGTCGGGGCAGGCTTTGAGGTCTCCTTTGCTTAAGCTTTCTTCAGTGTCACAGCCACTTCCTGTTGCCTCTTGATCAAGATGTTGCCAGCACCATGTCTTCCTGCATGCCACCATGCTCCCTCCCATGATAACAATTGACTGAACCTCTGAAGCGTAAGCTGCCACCACAATTAAATGTTTTCTTTGTATAACAGTTGCTGTAGTCATGGTGTCTCTTCACAGCAATAGAAACTGTAACTAAGACACACTCTCTGATGATAATGACCTAACCCTCTGAAGCTATAAGCAAGCCAACAGTTAAATGTTTTCTTTTTATAAGAGTTGCCCTGATAAACACAGCCACCATGTCCAGTGTTGTTGGTTGTTTTTGCTCTTTTGGGGAACCCACCACTCAGCTCCCAAATAAATTACACGTGGAGGCTTATTCTTAATTATAAATGCCCAGCCTTACCTTGGCTTGTTTTTTGCCAGCTTTCCTTAACCTAAATTTTTCTGTCTACCTTTTGCCTCTGGGCTTTTCCCATTCTCTTACTTCTGTAAATCTTACTCTTACTACTACTCCATGGCTGGCTGTGTAGCTGGGTGTATGGCCCCTGATGTCCTCCTTCTTCTTCTCCTATTCCTTGATCTTTATTCCTCCCAGATTTCTCTTTCTACATATTCTCTCTGCCTGCCAGCCCACCTATTCTTTCTCCTGCCTCACTATTGACTGTTTTGAGATCTTTATTAGACTATCAGGTATTTTTGACAGGCACAGTAACACAGCTTCATAGAGTTAAACAAATGCAACATAAACAAAGGAACACATCATAATATAATATTCTACAACAGTCCAGATTTGAGTTTCTCAGTAGAGAAACTGGAATACAGGAAAATGTCCAGGGCAAAATGTAGATTTGCTTAGATTCTCCCCAGGTGCCAATGCTGGATAACCAAAAAGACTGTGGACACTTGCTGAGGCTTCCAGAATGTCTGCCTTAGCCACTTAACACCTAAGAATTGTGAGTATCAAATAGTAGATACAGGATCAAATTAACTAAATAACTGAATAGAGTCAAACCAAAATGCAAAGATCTTCGGGGCTGTATTGGTAAAGGTCAAATATGTATTGATACATCATTCATGAAAAATGAAATCTTATTAAAAACACAGAAAAACTGAAAGGGAAAGAATGAAAGAAAAAAACTACTCATTGATATCAGACACAGTAGACGTCAAAGGCAAGGAATCTTACCAAAGAGTGATTGCATTTTTTTTAGAAAGAGTCTGTTCAATACACATGGGGCAATTTTAGGAAAGAATAAACAATGTATGTATTATCTAATAATTGGAAGCTACTAAACTGTGGATATAGCTAGTCAGTAAAGGGCTTGCTGTACAAACATATGAAACTAAGTTCATCTCCTAACACCACCACCACCTCAAACAAAACAGGCATGTTTGTACTTGTTTGTAATCCCAGTGTAGGGAAGAGAGACAGAGCAACCCCTGAGGGCTGATAGCCAGTCAGCGTAGTCCAATGGATGAGATGCAGGCCCTCATGAGAGACCCTATCAGAGAAAACAACATGGACCAGAATTGTTCTATGGAGTCCACATATATGTACACATGCATGCATGCACATCTGCACATACACATGAATCCATGTAAACACACAGCCACCCACACACACATGTGCATACAGACAAATGATAACAATAATAAATGTTAATAAGGGACTTAACTTACTGGTCTATGGAAGATTGTTAAGTACAGACATGAGCCTGTTGAAAGCTTATGACTGAAAGGTGAACAGAGTCAGAGAGCATATGCTAAGTTTCCATGAGAATGGTAAGAAAGAATTTACCAAAAATGATGGTCTCATTAGATGAGGCTTGAGTATAAGTTAAGATTACAAAAAATATATTGGTATTTGTTGATCATGTTGTTTATCCATGTTATTATGCTGGTAGTGAGAATGAGTTTATATCATTGCTGAGTTCCCATGATTTCAATGAACCCTGTTCACATTCTGAGCAACCTTGCATACTCAATGACCTTTCCAGCCTCAGTTTCCACAACTTGAAAATGAGAATGTTAGCATTGGCCCTACAGGCTTATTGTACAAAGTGCCTTGTAATGAAGTACTTTACAAATGAAAGCATGGCAAGTTAACATAGCTTACAAACAGAAAAAGATAGTGAAGTGCAATGAAAAGGCATTTGAAATTCTCGTTAGAACACAAAACTTTATATTTCTGCTTGAAAAATGACTGTATTTTGTCTTCCTATCTAGACATTTTGTCTATCCACAGCAACTGGTGCTAGACTATTACAGCCCTCATGCCCCATTATTCTTTGGTGTGCCAAAAACCCCAGAGAGTGTTTCATCCTCCAAAGACCACATTCAGTCACTGGGATTTGCATGTCAATTAGAGACATTCTAGTCTGGAAAGCCCGAGAGTTCTGAGAAGGTAGTTGCAGGGCTTATGCAAGACGATTGTAGAACAAAACAATACAGAAATAGATTCCTGTTTGGCATTTCATCTTCACAGAAAACAGCAGTGAATGCCACATGTTGTACTTTAGCCCATGACAGGAGCCAAGCAGGCACTGAAGTTGGGAAGCCACTTGACAGATAAAAGACACAAGACAAAGCACTAACAATTCTGCTCTATAAAATATTAAACTTGGGATGGCATCTCTCTGACATTTTCAGCAAATGTAGAGACACTTGATGAGAAGGGAACAGAGCTCCAAGTTGTAAATTTAAAAGGAAGGGACACTGAAGTTTCTTGGAGATATCATTTCTCCCCGATGTTGTCTTACAGAGCTAAGAAAATGCTTGATGTGGTTAATGTTGCCAGTGGTGGCCAAGGTCACTTCCTCATGGAGTGGTTAAAGTCAGTGAAGGCTGTCTGCTCTTCATCCTTTGTCCTCATTGCTATATAGGTTTTATCAAAGCTCGAGTAGTTTTGCTGCACAGAGCGTCCTTCTCTATTTAAACACACAGCCCTTATTGCAAAGGAAGAGCACAACAAAAAGTGAGGAAAAATGCATCAGAAGTGAAATACTGAGCACACTGATCTAAAAGGCAGAAGACAAAAGTCCCAAAAACAAAAGGACCCTTTATGTAATAATTTTGGGAAAAATAATTTGCTCTTTCTGCATGTCAACACCCCCAGCTCTAACTTTTGCCTCATTGGATTATCCACTTAGTCCATAGTCCATGTGTTCCTTCAGGTAAGCTGAAACAAAACAGTCTAAAATTTATTTCCTTGACTAGTTGAGGATTGACCTCAAGAATAAATAAACAATGCTTGTGTGCTCTGGAAGCTGAAGGGATAATTAACTACTGACCTCTAGGTGACAATTGCCAATTTCTACTTGTTTGCAGAAGTCTGGATTTGACCTTGCTCTAGTGTCCCATGTGCATCCTTCCTCTCTGTAAACTGGAGCATCAGCAACCCCAACCCAGCTTGACTGACAACCCAGAGAAACAGTAGTCTGTTCTGGGATAGTCTTTTTATATACTGTGAAGATGTGTCTCTGTTTTACCTCATCTGCCTAAGGCACCTTCTCATTGGTTTAATAAAGAACTAAATAGCCAATAGCTAGGCAGGAGAGGATAGGCGGGACTTCCACGCAGAGATAGGAACTCTGGGAAGAAATCTGAGAGGTGGGCCAGCCAGACAGGAAAGAAGTTGGATGTACTGTACTGAGGAGATGTAACAAGCTACATGGGAGAACATAGATTAATATAAACAGGTTAATTTAAGTTTTAAGAGCTAGTTGGCAAGAAGCCTAAGCCAAGGCCAAGCTTTCATAACTAATAAAAAGTCTCCATGGCATTATTTGGGAGCTGGTGGTTCAAAGAAAAGTCCAGATACAGTAGTCATGGGAGCCAATCATTGTCATCGACTTCTGCCCCAGTTCCTTGCCTGCATCCAAACACAGCAAGGTTTCTGCAAGGTCCAGACCTCTCAATGACATCTCATTTAGATTTATGACTACTGTCTAGTTCTTTCCTGTCCTTTGGTCCTTAGCTTCTCTAACACCAGTACAGAGTTTAATTTCTATAATAGCTTTCTTATTCCATTCTACGCAGAGTGATTCTGTCCATATGATTGAGCCTCAACTGTTGCAAGAGGATAAACTGAAATAATACTAGATGAAGGCAACATGATTTTATTCAATTTGAATTGTATAAATAACTCTGTAAATCTATGCAAACAAAATACAGAGGAGGCTTCTAAATATCTCCAGCACTGCTTTGTCAGTTAGAGTTGACTCTATTATTTGTATCACTTAAAATGAAACTATGGAGACCTACATACTACATGCTTTAAAGTACCAGCTTTAGGAACAAACCATGAATTTTACATATTACCTCCAAATATCCTAATGGGAACACACAGTACATTACCCATATGCACTCCTATAAAATAGTGTAATTTATTTAAGTCACATTGTTGCAAATATTATGATCTTTGCTATCTTTAAAAGCATGAACCAGGGCTTGTTGGAAGGCTCAATAAGTAAAGTTGGCTTGTAGACAAGCCTGATGACCTGCTTCTAGTCCCAAAGACACACAATAGGAGGAGAGAACAGATTCCCACAGGTTATTCTCCACAAACATTCTATAACAACAACAACAACAACAACAACAACAACACACACACACACACACACACACACACACACACACACACACACACACAAATAAACATAATAGGAATCCAAAGCTGTGAACTAGATTTCTACTATCATGTATAGTAATGCAAATTTCAGAGAACTAGGGCATTAAGATTGTATTTACACCAATTTCATTTGCAAGGTGAAGTTTTGATCATGGAAAATGTTCTTTTAACTTTCATGTGCAACTATTACAAATATCTGGCTAATTCACTTAAATTTCTCAGTAGGACAGATAAGGTAATTGGGATTTTACCATGGTTTTAAAGAAAAACAAACATCATAGAAAACAGAAAGACGTCTGTAAACAAAAGAGAGCAGAGGAAAAAAAGTAAAAGTAAAGAGGGAGAGAGGCCCAAATTCTGGCAAAGAGAATCCCAGAGAGGCAGCTGACAGATCTTCAATAACTTCTCAGAAGTACTTGCCAATGTGATACAAGCAAAGTAAGCCCCAGGGGCTACCTTAGATGGAGGCTCACACTGGGAAGAAAGGAAACCTGGCAGTTTCTGATGAGCTGGTGCTGAAAGAAAGCAGAAGGGGAAAGGAAAGAAAGGAGAGAGAGATAGAGATACAGAGATAGAGAGATAGACACAGAGACACAGAGACAGAAGAATCTCCTGAGAAAGATTTGTCAAATTCAAAATTGCTTCAAAGCTTGGTACATCAAGGAAGGTTCATGTAGACTCTCTCCTGAGAGTCACCATTTTTGTTCCCTATTATAATAGAGGTCTGAGCAACCATAATTAAATGGTTTTGTAGTGAAAGTGCATCTTGGTGATAAGAGACCAAGGAATGCCACAAAAATCACGCCAAGCTGTAGACCTCATGTGAGAGATTTATTGGGGGTGGTTGGGGGTGGGGGAAGATGCAAAATGGTTGTCTCTAAGCAGAGATGGGGACAGTGAATAGGCCATGATGGTGGACTTTATAGGGGATATGGAGCACGTGCATAGGGAAAATACGGCAACAGTGGAAACATGTTGCCTTGACCATTAGTGATAGTGGTATGTCCAATATTCCTCCCTTGTTTTTTATACAAGATAAGAAAATAGGAAGGGGTGGCTTGTGAGGTAGGAGTGAGAGCACTGTGCTCTTTAGACTGCTTCCTCTTGTCTGGAGGAAGAGCAGCCCAGGCCCTGGCTGGAGAAGTTTAGGGCAGGGGGCAGAGTATGCCAATCAGAAGGACCTTGTAGCAGGTGGGAACTGGGGGATGCTGGGAGAACCTGGCTGCCAGGTCCACTTTGATATGTTAAATAGGCCCTCAGCCATATGTCCTAAGTTTGAGACCTAACATCCTAGCCTTTTTGTTGATAATTAAATGATAAAGGGCAATGCAATATTTTCTATGACTGCTTCTTGTGGATATTGGGGCATCATTGTTTGGGACCTAATAAACTAATAAAGCTAGAATGCTAGGCTAGGCCAGGAATAGAGAGAGAGGAATACAGGCTGTTTTGCTTGCCTACCAGGGGCTCCAGGACCATCTAGAGGTGGTGAAATGCAGACTAACTTGGAGCAGTCTATGAGGCTGGACTATGAGGCTAGCTGCTCTGGAGCCATCTAGGTTACAGACGCTCAGTCCAGTTGGAATTTCATCAGAAGTGCTTAGAGCTGGTGAGTTTGGAGCAGTTTTCAGTCTTTAGTTGATTGGAAACATATATATATATATATATATATATATATATATATATATGTGTGTGTGTGTGTGTGTGTGTGTGTGTGTGTGTATACATATATGTATGTATGTGTATATATATGTGTGTATGTGTGTGTATGTATATATATGTACATATATTAGGCATAAAAGGTAAAGTTAAGGAGTTTAAGAAAAAAATTTTATCCAGGGTGTTCATTTGAAACTTCTAAGCTCATGGTCCTGGTAGTTGGGAAAGGAGTGTCCCAAGACCAGGAGAGAGAGAAAGATCCCATCCTCAGGAATGGGCAGGTGGAGAAACTTACAAGTACTTGTCTGGAGTCTATTTGGCCCATGAGAGACGGATTCAAATTGATTGCCTGAAGCTTACATGAATGTAAAAATATATAAATGTATAAATCATTTAAGTTTATAAAAGATATAAAAGTTTCAGATATGTTAGCATTACCTCTGTTTCTAATCCGCACTGAAATCCATAGTATAGAAAAGGCAGTAAAACTCATGCCTTTGAGTCATAGTAAAAGCTTGGGAACCCAAAAATAAAGTATTAACACTTTTTCCAGAGGAATGGATGTATAGATTGGACAGAGATATTTTTAACACGATTGAGAAGAACTTTTAAGTCTATTCTTAGAAGACAACCAAAGGAAATTTGAAATCTTGAGATTGTGACTGATACTAGTACTCAGTGCTTTACCAGCTTATCAGACCTCCATCAGTTAATGTTGAAATTTTGAACTTTGGAAGTTTTAGTATCAAGAGGAGGAAATGTGAAACATTTCCTTTTATTTTTCATATACCTTAGATTATTTTCTTAGACCTTTACCACTTGCCTTTACACATCTTAAAACACTTTAGATCCTCACAACTTTTTTAAGCTTTCATATCCTTAGACCTTTACAGTGTGTATTTATATAACTTACAACATTTTCTTATACCCTCAGAGCTTACATAAACTTTAAACATTTTTCTATCCAATCATTTTCCATGAGACACAAGTGGTTGATTGTGATAGCAGTCATTGTAAAGTAAGTTCCTTTTGAATAAAGGAAAATTACTTTGAGCCAGGAGGCGTTGGTGCACGCCTTTAATCCCAGCACTGGGAGGAAGAGCCAGGCGGATCTCTGTGAGTTCGAGGCTAACCTGAACCTAGAGTGAGCTCTAGGACAGGCACCAAAACTACATGGAGAAACCTTGTCTGGAAAAAAATTACTTTGAAACCTGTTTTCTGTTTTCTGTATTTATCTCTTTTCAGAGTATGGTATCAAGGTAAACTATCTTTGTTAGACGGAGACCTAGTAGCTCTAGGAAATTAAAGCCTGAGTATTCATATGAAGAAAAACAAACAGAGAAACTGAGAAGGTAGCTGAAACGTTGGCTGAGTGTTTGTGCTGTTAAAGCTACAGCAAGTCAGTCAATATCATCAGAGATCTGAGAAGAATAAATTATAGCAGAAGGTATAATCTGAATGGCCTATGTAGCAATTAAAACGACAGAGACTTACCCACTATCTAGATGGTTGTCGTAGTCTCCCATTGTCTCAATGGCTTCATTGGGGGCAGTGGTCTTAGGACAATATTTCTTCCTCAGCTACCACATAGAGCAGCATTTGTGTTTAGCTGCCAAACCCAGGTCTGAGAGACTTTCCTGTGGAGAAGGAACATGGAGTACTGACTGTACTTTGACCAAGTAGAGTAGGGCAATCACCCCAAAAGTGTTCACAGCTTGTGTAGTACCCTGGTGGCAGGTGAGGAGGCATGGGGCAGTTTTTACCAGAGATTAGTGTTATCACAATTTGGGTGGAGTTCATTGTGCACCATCTATCTTTGGAGACTTTAGGGATCCTGCTAAGAGGGGGCATTTTTTTTTTTATAATGGGAAGCATTTCGATTAAGTCTTTTAAATGTCATATTCAGCAGCAATCTGAAGAGCTGGAGGACCATAAATCTGTGGTATATATTAAGTGGTATATATGATTTTAGGCTTAACTTTGAAAACACATATAGGAGGCTAAATATAGCTTGTCACCAAATGAATTACATAATAGTTTTAAAGTTAGTAGTTTTTATTAGACTAGGAATTTACAGATTTATCCATATTATTTTAAGACTTAAAGTCTTAAAGTGGATGATTTAATTGAAGATCCTTTAGCATCACAATAAAACATTAAATCATAAATGCAGTAAACTTTAAACCAAAAAATACAGGCCATAGGGAAACTCAGAACTCTTCTGATCCTTTTATAGTTCACCACTACAGATTATCACATCTTCTTATATGACTCAGTTTATCAAAATGGCTAAAGTTTCAATCAGTTACTTTAACCTGAATAGACCTATGAAATGTATAAACCTTATTTATCAAACATATGCTGTTCCTTACTTCAACTTTTTAGAAGCTTAATATTGAGCACAGTAGTCAAAGACATAAGTAGTTACACACACATCTTAAGTCAGCTTTTGTTAATTTGAATAGACCTTTAAAGACTTAGAAATTTATAAACCTTGATTATATTAAACCATAAAATTCCATCCTAATCCAAGATATTTTGGAGACCTGTTACTGTCCCCTTAGTCTAAAAGGATATTCAATGAAAACCAGGGGCCTCAGTAGGATGAAGACATTTTCTAATTGTTGCCTTACACAACATGCTCATCTTAACCAAGATGGTGGTAAAGTTACATGTATTCTTCAACCTTAGTAAAGATGACTATCAGTTATGTGATTTCTTCAATCCGGATGAGACATCAGCCTAGATGGAGGCAGGTCACATGACTGCTATTTAAAACATGTTTTTCTAGTAAATATATTTTTTAAATGAGAGTTGAATCAAAGTTATATAAACACACACACACACACACACACACACACACACACACACACACACACGTCCTAAACAAGAGTTGAATCATATATATTGTGCTGTAGCAAATTAAGATTACCTATGTACAGATTTTTTAACTATCAACTTTTTGTTGCAAGCTTTTTTATTTACTTATTTTTTTTATTTAAAAGGATTTTTTCATTTTACATACCAACCACAGTTACCCTCACTTCTCTCCTCTTGCTCTCCAGCACCTCCCCCACCCCAACCCCCATCCACTCCTCAGAGAGGATAAGGCCTCCCATGGGAAGTCAACAAAATCTGGCATATCAAGTTGAGGCAGGACCAAGCTCCTCCCCACTGCAACTAGGCTGAGCGAGGTATCCCACTGTAGGTGGAAATTTCTCAGGTCCTGCCTTGCATAGCAGTGCTGACAAATCTCTTCCACCCACTGTCCTGCAGCCACTTATAAAATAATCACTTAGAGGTTTACATTAATTACAAACTGTATGGCCTATAGCTTCAGCTTCTAGCAATCTAGCTTTTTCATCTTAAATTAACCCATTTCTATAAATCTATATGTTGCCACGTGACTGCTGTATTGCCAGTCTGCTGACATCTTGTTGCTCCTTTGGCTGCAGGCTCCTGTTTCTCTCAACTTTGCCGTTCTTCTCTCTCTGTCTCTGCTTGGATTGCCCACCTGGCTGTAACCTTTCTTGTCATAGGCCAAAACAGCTTTATTTATTTTCCAATGGAAGCCACACATATTCACAGCAAACAGAAAGACATCCCACAGCATCCTACCATAGGAAATGGGCTCCAAAAAGCCAGTTCATGCACTTGGGATAAATCCTGGTCCTACTGCCCGGGACCCCACAAACTTCCCAAGCCATATAACTCTCACCTACATTCAGAGGGCCTAGTTCAGTCCTATGCAGGCTCCCCAGCTGTCAGTCCAGAGTCCATGAGTTCCCAATAGCTTGGGTCAGCTGTCTCTGTGGGTTTCTCTATCATGATCTTGCCCTCTTGCTCATATAATCCCTCCTCCCTCTTTTCGACTGGACTCCCAGAGCTTGGCCCAGTGCTTGGCTGTGGATCTCTGCATCTGCTCCCATCAGTTACTGGATGAAGGCTCTATCATGACCATTAGGGCAGTCATCAGTCTGATTACAGGGGAAGGCCAAATCAGGCACCCTCTCCACTATTGCTTGGAGTCTTAGCTATGGTCATCCTTGTGGATTCTTGGGAATTTCCATAGCACCAGGGTTCTCCCTAACCCCATAATGGTTCCCTCTATCAAAATATCTCTTTCCTTGCTCTCCCTCTCTAAGCCATCCTGTTCCCTCATGTTCTCATCCCCCCTCTTCACTCCCACCTCCTCCCCACCCTGCACTCCCCCCACCCCGAGCTCCCAGTTTACTCAGATCTTGTCTATTCCTCCTGAAAGTTTTATGCGAATTTTTGTTAAGATTTTATAGATTTCTTAACCATATCCAATGAACTTACAAATTCTGAGATAGAGTTTATAGCATCATCTTAAGATATTTTTTGAGAGCAGTGTGCAGGGTATTTGTAGAGATAAAAGATTTTTAAGGGTGGGAAATAGAGAAAGTATAGATCAGAGCAAGTTTAGATATAAGAGATTTGGGGGTCATTTGTTTGGTATTGCAAAAGTTGTTACCATATGAGAGAATTTGAAAATCAAGCATGCCAATCTTTGACCATTGATCTATACTGTGGCCAAGCAGTTTGTAGTATAAGGAGGAGAGAGAAGGGGTCACAAAATGAAATTCTGCTGGAGAGAATTTCTCTAAGCTCCGAGAGGGAGCTGAGAGAGAACTAAGAGACCCATATGGGCTAAGGCTTAGAGAAACTGCAGGACTGCAGGTGGGAGCTGAGAGGTCGTGTAGGGGAGGCGAGAGAACATAGCATGGAAAAAGGAACTAAGACAGGAAGTGTCTTTAATAGAGATACCCCCACAGGTGTTGCAAGCCAAAGCCAAGAGATGCAAGACAAGTGCCTGGGTGGATAACTTGGAAGGATGTAGAAGCCTCTAGGCGGTGGAGAGACATTTATGGCATAGACAAGGAGATGGAATGGTTAGAGCACATGGAGGGGAGAATTAGCTAAGAGGGTGGATTCTAGAATTTAGGGTCAAATTTGATGGATGGCAGGAGCCAGCAGAAACAAATGGTCCATACATACCTTAGGAGAGTCCAACCAGCAGTTCGGTTCAGAAACGCTGAGTTCCCTGGCATATACTCTAAACCTGTGGTTTCAGCACCAGATGAATGAAACCAATAAATAAAGGAAAAGGAAGGATGTGACTGCTCCTATATATGGTGGAGGAGAAGATTTATGATAGATATGAGGGAGAGCATAGCCAGAGGCAGGGAGATCTGGGAGAGTCCAGAGTGAACATGACCCTGAGCCAGGCCATGTGAGAATAGGGAGGAGGGGAGAGGAGAGAGTAAAGGGTAGACAAAAAGGGTCAGGTAACCAAAATAGATGGATTATATAGGCAGCTGGGGAAAACAGTAAGAGCAGAGAGAAGGCTTGGAGTGGAGGTAAGAAAAAAACTTGAACATAGGAAATCTATCCATTTTTCTGATCACTCTCAGTAGTTGTAAAGATCCTAAATAATACTGGGATATGGGGTACTCTTAGGTGGCCCTTTGGATTGATTATCTAAGGGATATTGAGCCAGATTGACTGGAAAGGAGGATCAGTTTAGAGGCCTTTAAGTCAGGTGCTAGGTGGAGGGATTGGAGATTCTGTAAGAGGCATCCCAAAGGGAAGCCAGAAGGTATGGATAACACCACTCCCAGGGATGAGGAGAAGAGGAAAAAAGGGTCACTGTAGCCTGTAACTGAGGCTGTCCCCAATACTCAGGGAGGATCCTGTGAGGTCATTTAGTGGGTTGTCACTGCACTCAACAATGATCAGGGCTAATAGCCCAATGAGGTGATTTGGCACCTGCTACCAGTGTTTTCAAGTAAAGCCAAAAGGTGAAAAACTGAGCTGAGGAATGAGGTCTCACCCAAGGGAAAGTGTTGGGAGCAGCATCGGTGAAGAGGGCCAACTGTGGCTTGATAACCAGTGCATTTTACAGTCATCCAATGTCTGTTTGTGGGGTATAAAGCTCTGTGAAACACAGCATCCAGGTCATAGACTGTCTCTCCGATCAATGGAGGTTTTGGTTCTGCTTAGTTGTAGCCAAGAATATTTAAGAATTCTTTTGGGCGGTGGTGGCACACGCCTTTAATCCCAGCACTCAGGAGGCAGAGCCAGGTGAATCTCTGTGAGTTTGAGGCCAGCCTGGTCTACAGAGCAAGATATAGGACAGGCACCAAAACTACACAGAGAAACCCTGTCTCAAAAAAAAAATTCTATACGTAAGAATGTTTAAACTACATTGGAGGAAAAAAATTAGATAGTTATTTGGTCACAGCTACAGATAGGAATTAAAAGTATCGATTTGCAGAGATTCATTTTAAGTTACTTTATTCCCTTGTCCCAGTCCCTACAATGTGGAAAAACAAAATTTAGTCCAGTGTCTTTTAACAGTTCATGTTGATTTTTAGTATGTCAGATTCATAATCTCCAAAGTGCACCAATGCTATGCTTGGCCAATTCACTACTAATTGGATGCGTGAAAAATGAAGATCTTTTATCAAGGGAATAAATTCACTCGAGACTAGAACACCAAGAAGCAAGTGAAGAAAGGAAGCTGGACCCAGAGAACAGTGCCACTAATCACTGCTGCCACAGATGCTCACATAGGTCATCACTGGAGACCTCACCTCATGCTTACCTGCCAGCCAACTGGTGCCATCCTTTCAGGTCTTGTCAGAAGCTAACAGAAATTCCTGGTGCTTGGGTGCCACATGCTCTCACAACTCCTAGGCCAACCAAAGATAATTAGCAGAACAATTGCCAGCACAAAAATACATGACCGTGTTCAGTAAATAGACAAAGAAAAAACAAGCAGGAGAAATTCAAGTTTCAATTATCCTCACAAATAAAGCGAGCTGCTCTTTGGGAGACTTTAAGATGCTCTCTAAGTCCATGAGGAAATAGCAGCTCCATGAACTGTGTAATTGTATGTAGACTGTACCATTCATACTAGCCACATCAATGTGCAACCAACTAAAAGACCATTGGGAATCCAGAGAAAGTCCTGAAGTACACCTGTCTACTTAATTTAGTTTCCTTCCATAATTGAATAACAGGGTTGGTAAATAATGTTAGAATCAGCTGGCCTGGTTTTTCAGAGAGGACTAAGGATAGGAAAGATGCAAAACACGTCACCTTTGTTAAATGCCCAGGCCACAGTAATGTCTCTGAAATGTAAAGGACAGGAAACAGAGAAGATTTAGTTTAACTTGTATGTGCCAGAGGATTACTGCGTCAGTGCCCACAGAAAAAGATGCATGGTATATATTGATATATCTACTTGAGTTGCTCAAGCATTCTGCCTGTCTCTTTAGCCTATTTATTATTTTATGGGTTCTTTTTTTTTTTTTTTTGAGACTGGGTCAAGTCATACCGTATAGGCAGGTTGGCGTTTCACTCACAGTCATCCTGTCTCAGTCACCTGAGTACTGTTATTTCAGGCCTGTGCTACCATGAGTAGCTTGCTCTACATTCTATTATTTACATGAGTCAACTGCCAGGCCCTTGAATATGAACTGGGGACTCTTCCAAGCAAGTCTATAAATACTGCTATTGGGACATAAGTCTTCCCTCCCACTCTCATATTTTCTTACCTCCCCAAGGATCATACACCTCTTTATTCAAAATTTCAGTGGTCTTATATTTTATTTTTAAATACCTATTCAGTTAATTTTATTTAGATGCATGAGTCCACCAATGTATGTACGTAAACCACATCTGTATGGTAGCAGATGGAGTGCAGACGACACTTGGGTTATCTGGAACTGGAGTTAGGACAGTTTCCAGCTACCATGTGGGTAAGTGCTCTAACCGACCACGGAGCCCCTAAATCTTTCTCCAGCCCCTAAGTCCTATATTTTAATAAAAAACCTCATAATTGAAAAAAAGGCAAAGAAGATTCGGAAGAGACTGAAGGGAAGGGGTGAACTTCTCAAAGTTCGTTTTAGTGCTTTATTTATTTATTTCCTGGTGCTGTCAGGGAGGGCCATGCCATGGCTTGTGTGTGGAGAAGAGAGGAGATCTGATGGGAGTTGGTTCTTGCCTGTTGTTAAGGGTTCTTTATTGTTTACAGTGGCTGCCCCTTAAGCAACTGCTGTCTGAGTCAGAGATTGCAACTTACTGCAGCTACCTGCTGCAGTTCTGGCCAAAGGCCACAGCTGGAGGGAATTTCTTTCCCTGGGGCACTGACTCTTTCAATTGAGGGAAACTTTATCTAGATCTCCATCTCTCCAAAGAACTCAGGATTTAAAGGTTGAGGTGGAATTCTGCTCTAGAGACTGACTAGCAAGTACCTCACCTTCTCCCTTTGCTTGCGTCTTCCAAAAATCCCAACTGTCCTTCTGCTCAGGCCCCACTTAAGAACCTTAGCTATAACACTTTAGGAACCACCTTTATTTTAAGAGGAATTTTATTCTGTTTAGAAAAACCTAATTTTTCCTGTGGCCAATGTCATTATCAAATGAACCGGGAATTCCCTTTTTGTTTGGGATTTGATGACCTCGTTGTTAGGGCTTTTTTTTTTCTCTTTTTTAAAAAATTTCCATCTACACATCACCACCTGGGCCCCTCAATGTTGTCACCTACTGCAAAATTGTAACGTACTGAGAAGTTGAGTGTCCCTCCCAACATCTGTCTCTGTACCTTTGTACCTGGACCCTTTGGGCCCTGCACTTTTCCCTGGGGCTCTGATGAAAAATTTTAACTATACTTTTGGAGGTTAGGTCTGAGAACCGTAGACTATTTCAGTTCTAGGAAATAAAACCATTGATTACTTAAAAAAAAAAAAGAACCCTACCTATGGGGGGGGTCCCTCCCTCCCACTTCCTGTCAACTACTTGCTGACTCAGCCTCCTACTTGCAGGTTAATTTTCTTTACTCAAACAAATGTAACACACCTTTGCATTGTTAACAAAAGCAGTGGGGGAAAAAACCGCAACACACTTTAAAATAATACTCTACAACACTTAGCCTTCCACCATCCAGGTCTCAAGACTATACAGCTCAATTCCATAGGATTGTCCCTGCTGAGCCATCTCACTGGCTCCGCAAAGCTAGATTGTAAATGCTTCTCTTTCCATCCATCTTCTCTGCTGCAGTTTGCCCATCTGACCTTTCCTGGCCTTCTGGCTGAGTCATTATAAAAGCTCCATATTTCCTAAATGTTCTAGCCATAGTTTCCCAGATTTATTTTCAGGAAAGTTTGGTAAATACAACCTTGACTGCCTCTCTGACACTCGAAATAGTCACTGGTACCAATCTCTATGCAAAAGCATGTAAAGCCTTCATAGTCTATAGCCAACTGCATCTTCTTCAAAATAATTTACTTTATATGTGTGCCTATCTCAAGGTTCAGTTGAACAAAAACCTGAAATACAACTCTGCTTTCAAAATGTGCCAGTACAGTTGATTTCAAATAAATCTCTAAGTTTCTGTGCATGAATAGGTAATTTTCATTGGTATGTTAAGTTTTTATAGGTATACTAAGGCACATACCTTGTCTCCAATCTATGAGTAAGTTTTAACCATGGTGTTTCAACCTCTTGAGGACCACGGGTTAGTGGAAGAAATATGTGTATCCATTATCTTCAGCATAAATAAGTATTTTACAAATATTTCTAGTCATTTAATGAATAATGACATATTGAGTTAAAAGCAGAAAATACATAAAATATTTGACAATGCAGTTCTTCTTTTCCTTAAGCAAATTGCCCCAATTCATCACTGAAGCAGAGCATGGTAGTACACACCTGTGATTCCAACACTCAGTGACTTGAGGTTGGAAGATTGAAAGTTTTGAGTCCAGACTGAGTAACAGGGCTATACCTTGCCTCAAAAATCAAAACAAACCAAAACAAAACACATCACTGAAGGATAATTTACTTTCAACTAGAACCAAGAATCTCATACACAGCACAAAGCCTCTTTGTTTGCTGAGCAAAACCCTTAGCTCTCCACACCAACTTTTATCCAATCCCTTTCCTACTCTGACCTCCCAGCACCTTTTTTTGTCTCCCCATCACAGGCTATTTATGATTTCAATAGAATATCAGCCTTTTAGTTTCCCTGAGTTGTTCTAATATTAGGTTACCTATTTTTGTGTCATCAAATGCAAAGAGAACTTGAGAAATATTGCAAATGTTGAAGCATTTATTTAACTCGCTACTACCTTTGCTGCAGAAAAACTTTATAAAAGGCTCAACAGAGGAGATCCTGGAGGATATTATTTGCTAATTATGAGCTTCACTACACTCATCTAACAGCTACATGACCATATAATGAGCAACAGAAAGTTTCTAGAACAATAGCATCCTACAAATACCCAGTATTTTTTGTTTACATGAGCAAACAAAGGTCCCTACACACTGAAGAAAGTTATGAACGAAATTAGCACCACAATAATTTTCAGTAGTTCAATGAATGAACAAATGCCTCTTATAAGCTTTTATTGCAAATTTATAAACTACGCATTCTGATACTAGTTTTTCTTTCATTCCTATGGTAGAGAAATTAAACAAAATTTAGGGAATAGGAATTGCTTTTTACAACTCAGACATAAACCCTGTATTTTTTACAACTTTTATTTTATTCTTTGAGAATTCTTTACAAAATAGTTGGATCCTAATCACCCCTCTCCAACTCTTCAAGACCCACCCTCATTCCCTACCCAACACACAACTTTGTGTCTTTCCTCCTTTTTTGCTAAACCCATTAAGTGAAATTTGTGGTCTTCCACTTAACTATAATTGACCTAACAAAAGTAGACCCCTAAAGAAAACTGACTCTCCCTCTCCTAGAAGCTGTGAATTGCTAATAGCTCCTAAGTGAGGGATGAGACTTCCTCCCCACCTATCCCCTCCTTGCTGGGATTTTGTCTGTCTTGAATTTGCTTGGGTCTTGAACATGCTAGGACAATAGCTCTGAGTTCATACCAGCAACTGCCCTGCTAAGTATGGATTGGCAGTTCCATTGGTCATTCACCTTATTTGGTTCTCACAATCTTTCAGCCTCTTTCCCTCAATGATCCCTGAGCTTTGGGAGGGAAGGATATGATATATATGTCCCATTTAGGGCTGAGTATATAAAATCCTCTTATTCTCTCCAACTTCACCAGCTTTGAGTCTATGAGTTAATCACCATCTGCTGAAGAAAGAAGCTTTTCTGATGAGAAAATGAGAGATGCATTAAGCTGTAGGTAAAACAACAAATAACTCATTGGGAATTGAGTTGATTAAATACCATGTTCATTTAGCATAATAATATTAGCAGACTCTGCCCTAGGGCTTATGAACTGTCTAGCCACAGGTTCTTGACCTTGGCTGTGAATTGTCCAGTGATATCCCATAGACCCTCAAACATTGTTCTTGGTCACTCTCTACTGTGTTCTGTTTTCCCTTAAAATTCCCTCACTAATTCCCCTTTAATAATTTCTTGACTTCTAAATGTATTCCAAATGAAACACACATATCTATAAATTTGATGCTAAAACCCACTAATTAGAGAAAACGTGAGATTTTTCTTTCAGTGTTGGAATCACCTGACTAAGAATGATTGTTTCCAGCTCCACCTATTTACCTGCCTATTTCTTCATTGCAACTCTATTCACAATAGCCAGGAAATGAAATCAACCTAGATATCTACCAACTGATGAATAAGAAATGAAAATATGGTAAAATATGTAATTGAAGATTACTCATTTGTTAAGAATATTAAATAATAAACACTATCTTAATATGAGGTTACAAATAACCCTAGACACTATATGTGAGCACAGTACACTTGAATAGACATTACATACTATTTTGTTAACTTTTTGAAAGATCATTTCTTCCAACATAATATTTTTATTGATTATTTGGGAATTTCACATCATGAATCCCATCATATTCATTTTCTAGTCCTCCCAGGTCCATCATTCCCCACCTCCCTGCAGAAGAAGAAGAAGAAGAAGAAGAAGAAGAAGAAGAAGAAGAAGAAGAAGAAGAAGAAGAAGAAGAAGAAGAAGAAGAAGTCCAATTTGTATTGCCCATATACTCACTGGAACATGGACAAACTCCCAGTAGCCACCCCCTTAAAGAAAAGGGAGTGAGTCTCCCCCTCCCCATACCCTACCAGAAACCTTCAATGTGAAAAGCTATATTCAGCATCCTTGTCACAGTTTTTAAGAGTTCTCTTCAATAGTTTCCTGTCTAAGACTATTACTTTTGGGGATTGGGGTGGTGCTGGAGGCACAGAGGGGTGGCCTGAGCAGCCACCTGAGGCCATGTTGATGTCTGTGGTCCATGCTGACACCAAGGGCCATGTCTGGGTCCATGATCCTTCTTCATCCAGGGGCTATGTTGATGTCCATGACCTGTGCTACCATCTGAAGCTAGTTTGAAGTCTATTAGCTGGGCTGCTACCAGGGATCATATTGGTTATTGTTGGTTTTTCACTCTTAGTCCTTTGGGGGTCTGCCACCTAGCTCCCAAATAAATACACAGAGACTTATTCTTACTTATGAGTGCCCAGCCTTAGCTTGGCATATTTTTACCTAGCTTTTCTTAACTTAAATTATCCCATCTACCTTTTGTCTCTGAGTTTTTATCTTTCTTGATTCTATGTATCTTTCATTACTTCTTACTCCATAATTGGCTGGGTGGCTAGATGGCTGGCCCCTGGTGTCCTCCTCTCCTCCCTTTCTCGCTCCTCCCTTTTCCTCTCATGTCTTATTTACACTCTCTTCCTGCCAGCCCCACCTATTTCTCTCTCCTGCTTAGCTATTGGATATTCAGCTCTTTATTAGACCAATCAGGTGTTTTAGATAGGCTAAATAACATAGATTAACAGAGTTAAACAAATGTAGCATAAGAATGCAACACATCTTTGCATCATTAAACAAATATTCCACAGCATAAAATAATGTAATATATCTTTAGCTAATATTCCACAATTGGTGTCAATGGCCTGTAGCTGGAAGTTTTCCTGTGTCCTGCCTGATCGCACAACCACTCAGACCCAAGTAAACACACAGAGGCTTATATTAATTATGTAATGGATGGCCTGTGGTTCAAGCTTCTTCTTAGCTAGTTCTTTTTTTTTTTTTTTTTTTGGTTTTTTTCGAGACAGGGTTTCTCTGTGTAGCTTTGCGCCTTTCCTGGAACTCACCATGCTGGCCTCGAACTCACAAAGATCTGCCTGCCTCTGCCTGGCTGGGATTAAAGGCGTGTGCCACCACCACCTGGCCTTAGCTAGCTCTTATAACTTAACTCATTTCTGTTAATCTATAAGTTACCATGTAACCGTGACATTACCAGTCTGCTGGCATCTTGCTGATCCTTGGGCGGCAGCTGGCATCTCTCCCTTCTCTCCTATCTTCTCTCCATATATCTGCTTGGATTTCCTGCCTGCTTCTAAGCTGCCTTGCCATATGCCAATGCAGCTTTCTTTGTCAGCCAATCAGAGCAACACATACTCAAAGCATACAGAAAGATATCTCACAGTAGTGGCCCATGTTGCCCTGGAGGCCACGTTGATGTCCTTGGCCTATGTTAAGGGCTATGATGGTATCCATGGACCATCCTTCAGCAGAGGGCCATGTTGATTTCTGTGGTCTGTACTGCCACTGGACACCTTGTGGATGTTCATGGTCCATGCTCCCACTGACTGTTAAAGACAAGGAAGCTACTTTTGCAGTGGTATTGATGACTGCAAACTCACAGCTGAAAAACAGAATCATTTATTCTATAAAGAAGATACCTGCTTGTTTCTTTCTTAGATAAATGCTTTCTTTGAGATACATTTACACACAATGGAATTGGGAAAAATACTGAAAATAGATTACCAAATTCATAACATTTTTCTTTCCCCTAAACAAGTGTCCCAACTCTAGCTTTAGAAATTTTATTACATTTTGTTATAAAGTATTCTGCAACATTGAACTATGCTGTTTGATAATTTGAAAATATTTTTTATTTACTCAAAATATATTTATCAAGGTACTCTAACTGAAAATAAAAGTGAAGATCTAAGCTGTGGTAACAGCTGGAGTTGTTCTTAAACCTGTGTTCTTTAATGATTGTAACCTGCTTATGAACATAACTGTAAGTTTACAGACAGACCCCATATTGTCAGTCCCTGGGGATAGGTAGTTTAATGAGGAAAATGGTTGTATACATTGAGGAGTGTGTTCCACTGAGAGATGCTTTTTCTTTCCTCAACAAAGAAAGACAACTTCTTTTAGAACTCTTAAGGAACTGTGTGTCCTGAGGGCTCATTGTTGAGATGATAATAGAAACTGAAAAATTGACAAGATGGTGGGAGCCTATCAAAAAATATGTTGGACCTTTGGCTTTTTCTCCACTTAAAGTTTATAATTTGGATTATCATGCAGTTGTCAGAGTGCCATTGCCATATTAGAACTGAGCTCTCTGCAAGGCATGGGCATAGGAAAGAAATAGCATCTTCCCAGCCAACTGTCTGCCTTCCTCTGTTAACCTGCATTTTCCATGACTTATCAACTTATTTCTACTTTTAAAGGAAGCATGCATATTTGATGAGTTTCCAATTAAGAGTTGAGACTTTAGTTTTTGGATCTACTTGCAAACCAAACAGTAATTTAGGCTGAAATATCAACTTACATTAGACTATAATTTTTATTGCATTCATTCTTTATGTCTGAGGTATTTAAGTCATATCTTAAATTTAATTTGTGTGATTAAAGATTTAATCACACGACTTATATATCTAGTCTTGTATCTTGTTTCTAGACCTTAACATTGTATGCCATGCAATTTGTTGACATCTGCATAAACTGAAAATTATTATTTCAAAATATACATAAAAACATTTTATAGAATGATATCTGTCATTCTAAAATACCTGACTAATCAACTTGGTCACTTTACTCAACCATGCCACGGTCATGAGGTATATATGCTATCATTAAGTCAGATTTTCTAATGCATAAGGCAGAGTGAAGGCACAGAGCAATTAAGTGACTTGTCTATTTTTAAACATCTCATGAATAACCTGTGGTGACACAGAGCCATCTGCTCTAGGCTGTGCACTTTCCCAGTGTTGTTCTTTTCATGATAACCACATCCTCAAGGATCAGAAAACATTTGTACTGCAAGTTTCGCTGACAACTCCTTATATTTACACATGTAGGTTTGAGATAGTTATCTTTTCTTTGTTATCTTTATTCAATTCTTTTCTGTTGCCATGATAAAGCACAGTGAGTAAAAACAACTTATTGATAAAGTGTTTATTTTGACTTCTGAGTCCAAATGGATAGAGTCCATCATTGTTGTAGACGCATGGCAGCCCAAGGTAAGCATGAAGACAGAAGCAGGAAGCTAAGAGGTCACATGCTCAACTCCAACAGGACAAAGAGAGGGTGAACTGGACATGAAGGGAAGGTAGAAGCTTTCAAAGCTTTCCCATAGTGAGGTGTTTCCTTTGGCAAGGCTGTACCTACTAGACGTTCTAGAACATCCCCCAAATATCACTACTAACTGGGGACCAAGTGTTCAAATGATGAGCCTGTGAAGGACATTTCTCATTTAAATCACAACATTATTTATTCTGAAATCATCTCATAGGGAAACTTAATTGGAAGGTCAACATTCAATTGAATTTTAGAGAATACTGAATATTAAAGAAATCAGTTTCTATTTACTGAAAAGGTACTTACTTTCATTGATTGTAAGAAATTTGTGTGACCATTATAAAAGTTTGCATTGTCAGAACATCATTTTTCTTGTTTTGCTATATTATAGTAATACACCAAAGCATATCACCCAAATGTAGTCATCTTATGGATGATACTTTATTTATTTATTTGATACTTTATTTATTTATTTATTTCGCAGTTGTATCTTGGTTAAAATATGGCATATATTTTAAATTATGTCATAATCTTAAACTCTAATCTAAGATAATTCTGTGTTTATAAGGATTTACCACAGAATAATTCTACATATCATTTTTGGCAATCTATACAGACATATGAACTGCGAGGAACCCAGGAACTGCTAGGAAAGCACTCTTACATAAGATTCAGCTATGACATTTTGTCCCTTCAAGTATTGAATCAGTCTTCAATATAAGAGTAGATACATAGACATAGAATTAAGTGTCTGCTTTCCATTTAAATTTAAAGGAGGTATAAATGATTTTTAAAGGTCAATCACAGAAGAATAATTTTATTACCCAATCTTCAATCTCTAGTATAATTTGAAATACGTAATGCAGCAATTTATTTGGAAACACTAGGCCATGTTTTCTGAGCTGTGGGCATACATGAATTTTTAACCAGGGTTCAAAGGGAACAGAACACCCTCCTCCACCCATTCCATGTATCCTAGCCCCTCCAATTACTCTGCCCATCATTGGATCATATGTGGACAACCTAGTCCATGCATAATTTTTGTGTTATTAGATCAGTTAAGTTGTAAAACCACATTAGGAGACAGGCAGTTTCCTACTTCTTTTGAAATGAACCACAGTGCAAAATTAACAAGAGGCAGTATGCATCATCACCACAATGAGTAGAAAGAGTTAGACCTCAGATCATGCTTCTTCCTGAGAAAGAGCACCTGGCAACCTTCCACCTCCTTCATCACCTTTCACCATAAGTCCATGAAAACATCATGCATCCCTGACTGTTGGGTAAAAGGACAGCATTTAGGAGGGGCTAGACTTAGCTGAATCAGACAGAATACTGTCTGGCATTGCACTATGGCAACGTGTTTATGCCTTTTCTAGTGGTGATCTGTTTAGTGGTTCTATAAAACAGCACATACTCCTGCTCAACAAGAGATAAATTCTTACCTAAGATTCCAGGAAGGAAACAGATTTGAATTGACCTTTTCTTGATGACAGCACTCAGAAAAGAATTTTCTGGGGAAAAGCTCATCACACGGGAGAAAAGGGGGCTTTCAGGAATCCTGCCCCAGGCATGGGGTGCTCTGCTTAACCTTGAGAGTGGGGAGCTACATCAGCACACAGGTGCCTTCAGGCTAGGGGGGCAGCTCTCCATGTTTTTTTTTTTTTTCCAGATCTTGAACTTAGAGCAAACAAAATACTCGGCATCAGAATAGAGAAAATGCTTCCCTTAGGGTTGGACCTCACAAAGTACATAAGGTGTTTGGAAGTGAACGGCATACATGCTTGCAATCACAATTGCGGTGTAAACTAAGAAAACCAGAGACCACACACAAGGTCATGTTAGGCTGCTTAGAAGCAAATGTAGGCTTTGCCAGAGCATGGAGTTAGCACTGGCTGCAAAGTTCTTCTTTTGCTTTTTGAGTGTCTAGAAGCCAACTTTCTGTAGCTCTCTATAATCAGTTTCCTGTGTCATAGAATGTCCAAAGTTCTCACTTATTTTGGGTTTGGTCTTCAGTAGCTTTCTTTATCTCTGCTTGAAAAAAAAAATCTCTGTATGAATTCTTGTAGATAAATCCTTCAGAATGACTGTTCCAATTAAAAATCTCAGTAAAATTGTCTAAAGCCTGGCATGGAACAATGCCCTTTGAAAATTTTCTCTTTAATTATACTATAAAAGTTCAGGTGCCCTACTTTGGTGTAGGATCACTTCAAATAACAGAAAAATGTATTTGTTACTTAATATTCTTGTTGCTGCAGCAAGGCACTCACCAAAGCAACTGGGAAAAGAAAGACTGTATTCTAGCATACGGTCTAAGAAGAGACACTGAGCATCATGTGCCTTTTTCAGCAGCGTTAGAAGCTGATGACCACAACCCAAATGTCAGGAGGCAGAGAGAGATGAACACTGATGCTCCAAGCACTTCTATTTTGTACAATCTGGGACTAAGCTCATGGGATGGTACCACCTACGTCAAATGTGGGTCTACCCTCCTCAGTTAATTCTTTCTGAAAATGTCTTCACAGACACACCCAGTGGTTTGCCTCCTAATCCATTTCAAATCCAGTCAAACTGACGAGAAAGATTAACCATGGTGAGTAGATTTGATATCAGTCTATGCCACAAATCAAGGGTCTTTACTGTGGTTCAGGAACCACACTGTTCCTTGCTAGTCCCAGTTAAAATCCTGACTGAGATATAACATGGATAGGTTTTTATTATCATCAAATTACAGAAATTTCCTTATCTAGTCTGAATTACAATCACGACTTTGGTACCCATCTCACAGAGATATCTAAAAAAAAACAGAAGAGGAGTTTTACAGAATCTGCCGCTCAAGTGCACAGCAGAACTTGTCACATTTTTGGTCTTCCTGCCAGTCAATGCAGAAGCTACTTCCCTCACATCTAATCAAAGGTATTATTTCAGTTTGTTGTCATCTCTATTTCATTACTATTACTACTACTATTTGATATAGTGGCTCACATAGCCCAGGTTAACCTCAAATTCTCTATGTAGCCAAGGGCAGAATCCTTATTCCTCTTATGTGCTGCTTTGGGAAATGTAAATTAGTAAATTTACATTTGCTATTGACCTCAGTATTGGTTCCTGAAAAAAGGTCTAGCCATTTCCAGAGAGTGTTCCACTTTGTCTTGTGAAAGAAAACTCCATTTATATTCTACACTATGTTCTGTGTGTTTCCTGTGGAATCTTCTAACACAGATCACTAGGACAGGGGGCCTGAGGAGGGACCACAGTGAGATCCTAGTAACTGGAGCCACATTAAGGTGATATTCAAGGTCTGTTACAGATGTCATTTCTGTATCACTCCTGGAAAACACAATGTGAAGAACAGGCTGTGACCTGTTATATTTCATATTATGTGAAACAACAGCTTTTAGGATGTGCCATGCTCTGACTGATTCCATTTTCCAACACAGAATAGGCAAATGCAAAATTAAGTGGCTGCTTCTCTCTTAAGAACATTCATACCACTAACTTTTCAGGACCAACACAAGGCATACTGATAGATAAATCATTCCTGGAAGTGAAATTCATGATGCTAGTTAGGTTTTTCATCAACTTGACACAAGCTAGTGTCATCTGTGAAGAGAGGCCCTCAGCTGAGAAAATACTTCTATCACAGCCAGTAGGCAAGTCTGTGGGGTATTTTGTTGATTAGTTATTGATGATGCTACTGTAAGCAATGCCAACCCTGGACTGGTAGTCCCAGGTGGTACAAGAAAGCAGACTGAGCAAGCCATGGGAAGCCATGCAAACAATGTTCCTCCATGGTCTCTGCTCTAATCCCTGCTTCCAGGAACCTATACAGCTTGAGTTCCTGCTTTAGCTTCCTTCAGTGATGGACAGTGATTAACACATTGAAGCCAAGCAAACTCCCGAAGATGCTTTGGGTCAAAGTCACCTTTATCAAAGCAATAGAAAACCAACTAGAACAGATACCACCTACAAACTTAACAAAACAGGTTAGCATGTGCTCATAAAGAGAAAAATCAGGAAAACACAAACAACAAAGCATAGGTCAGACAACAGATTGAACACACCTGACTCTCATCTGCAGAGTCTCATACTAACCTAACACTGCAATGGTAATGGACTTATTGAATTATCATCAGAACCCCTGTGTGCATTCATTGTACATCATTAGGATGTACATCCTTCCATTCATTAGGACCCAGTATTGTACCTTGCCCCAAGGTCTAACTCTTCAACAGCTCTCCATATGAATTACTTATTCCCTACCCGAGCCCCTGTTGTGACTCCTGCCATCTCTATCAGTTCTCTGCCTCTGCATCCAGTAAGGCCTGTTTTGAGTTTTGTAGTCTTTCAACATTTTTCTAGGCATTATACAACTTTCATATTTACCTACATAACTTGGTGAGGTATAACGCGTGATCTGAGAGTCAATATTACCACTAAATATTGAGTAAAAGAACTTATGTCTGCCAATGGCCAACCATTAAGAGAAATAGGGGCTACCTAGTAAACTGCAGCTAATTAAGCCAATGTAGCTGGCGAATGGGATGGTTATTCAATACATTCTGACATTGTGGAAAACTCTGCTGCATCCATTCGTATTTCAGGCATAGCATACTCATGACACACAGACCGAGAGAAGGACGTAGATTTAGACATTTCTCTTTTGTGATGCGTTGTCAGAAATAAAACACTTCCGAAAACCAAACAGACAGTAAACAGGGATTTGAATCAAATTAAAGCAAACCAAATGGAAGGAGCTTCTTGTTGGCTACTACTTTGTATGGCAATCTTAGGTCTGCTTTCCTAGATATTAAAACAATAACAGGAAGTGATACGTATTAGAAACTTTAAAGAATCTGCAGTAGGGTTTTAAGTACACAGTTCTCTATGATACTCCTGTCTGATCCTCCTTTGCTTCAGTACATAGTTCATTTGTAACTAACTTCATGTTAAGGCAGCTTTACTCACATCTGCTTCCAATATGTATTCTCCTTATTCATAATAATGATGCTTGGCAGAAAAATCCAAGAGAACACAAACTTTTAGATGAATCAATACACGCAGCTCAGAATTTAATGTCCAGAGACCAGCTCGGACAGTCAGGAGTTGAGCAGATCACAGATTTGCTGATCTTCTTGTTCCTATCCCAGTTGAATATGTATTCAACAGATGACTACTGGCGTTGTCAGAAGGCAGTAATGCATTGAAACTGTGTTTGCTTAGCCCAGCAAAATAATAAATTGTGCTGTATTTATCCTTTTGTTTTTAAGGCCAACTGTTGGCTTTATTTAATACCCTCTTAACATGCTAATAGCTCCTAATGGTCACATTGGCCATCAGTTAAACAAACCATTAGGTTGAGAAAAGAAATTTCAATAAAGGCAATTTACTAATTTGTTGATTGTTAATGGACATTAGCCCATTCAAGACCTTAGCCTAGACATACAGTTTAACTCAGAATCTATTACAGTCATTTCTCTCTATAGAGAAAGAGGCTAATTCAGCATTCTGCATACTTCTGTTTTCAAGACAGGCTGCCTATACTGTTGTCTACAAATAATATGCTCATAGTCAGCAGCACAGAAACAAAGAGAGGAACCAGCCCCCAAATAAATTAATGTAAATTATAAAATCTTCATGTAATTTATGCTGAATGAGTTTACAAGGGTTATTTTAATCATTCTCAAATCATGAAGGCACTCTTACATCTTTTTCAGTCTTAGAATGAGGCATTTCTCCCTTAGATTTAGGCTCCTTTATGCAATCAAATCATACCATCACCACTGCAGAGAACAAAAGTCAGAGAAGTTTCATAAAATTTGGCTCTCTGTGTCACTTTTACCTCCACTGCCAAGAGCCTACATCTGTGTAAACATTTTTCTCATGTTGCACTTTTAACTAATTTATTGATTTAAAAGTAGAAACCAAATTTGGTGGCTTTTTCTCAGAAAATTTACTAAAATTCTGGTATTTGAGGATGAGAGAAAAGCCATTTTGGAGTCTCAGCATGAAAAGCTGGGGTAAGAGGCTTCCTTCTTTTCTTCTCCCACTTGAATTGTTTTTCTGTGGCAATTCTAGGACATGTATAATGCTACCCAGAGCCCTTTACTTCAGCATAAACCCAATTAGAAATTGACAGACACCAAAGCACACACATGACTGTGGAAAAACATTTAATTGTGTTCATATTTTACACAGATGCCATTCACATTACCCCGTAATGGGGGAAAGTAGCACACAATTAGATTTGTCATGGAGTGTGAAAGCCAAGCAATGAATCCATTCAAGCTTTCACTTTCCCCCCATCTGTCTTCAGAAATAAGTGGCTTGAACTTTAGCTGAGGTGTCTAAAGACTTCTAGTACCTGAGGGTGTTAATGATTTATTCTTTGAAAAATTTCCTGATGAGAAGGTTTCAGGTGATAAAACAACCAAAGATGAAGAGAGATTAAATTTCTAAGCTTTGAAATGTAAAGAAATGCCTTATGGACAATGTTCTAACAACAAAGACACATGAGCTTCAGGTTAATTCTTCCTCATGAATGCTGTTTAATCATCTAATTGGCTCAAATACAGACATTACATATCCTAGTATACAAGCATTGTTGACCTTATATCAGCTGATAGGTAAACATGTTGACAATAAGTTATAGTGGAAATATATTAATGAACTTCTTATAAATGTATACATATATATATATATAAACTATATAAATATATAACAAAATCTTTATAAACTAAATGAAGTAACTATAGTTTACATTTTGTTCTTAAAATATATACTTTTGTATAGAAGTCATTGGCTTTAATTATTAAACTTTTGAAAGTTTTCCTTGATTCTCCTTATGGATAATTAGTCTATTTTGATTTTAAAATATTAAATTGTGCATACATGCTATGTGCACTGGTATAGTAGAAATATATCAAACCTTTATGTAGTAGAAATATGAAAGCTTTTAACTTAAATAAGTTAAGTACCAGCTGTAATGGTTCATTTTAGTTGTCAGCTTGACACAACTTATACTCACCTGGGAAAAATGTCTAATAAGGTACTATTTTTATAAGTTTGGCCTGTTGTCATGTCTGTGGTGGTTTGTCTTAATAGTTTAGATTGACATGGGAAGACCTAGCCCACGATGGGTGGTACCATTCCCTGGGTTTGGATCCTGGAATGTACAAAAGTAGATGAAACCAGCTGAGTTTTAGAATGTATGATTTCATTTCTTTCTGCTGTTGACTGGATATGACGTGGACTGTCTGCTTTAAGTCACAGACCCCTTAACTTCCCTGCAATGATGGACTGCCATCTGGAATTGTAAACTAAAATGAACCCTTTCTTCCCTGAGTCGCTTTTTGTCAGCATATTTTTATGAGAGCAACAAAAGTGAAATTGGTATCTCAGCATATGATTTATTGGAAAAAATCAAAATTTCCTAATCTTTGAGTATAATAAATAATTATCATTTTCAAAAGCTCAACTAATAAAAACAATAACTTTATTTAATCATTAGTTCAATAAACATTGATTTAAAATGTAAGTCCTACTGAACCGTTTTGATAATTAAATATGATGTGTAATACAGTATAGTGTTGACACACTAAACTTTTGATAGATTGTGATTGAAAGATGGTGTAGACTTAGAGGACAATTATACCTTCTTTGTAAATTGCTACTGTGTATTTAGTTTTCTATAGATAACCTGGTTTGCCAACTTGTATGGATTCCTCATACCCCATTTCATCTGACCTGCAGCCCAACTCTGTGTTGTAGGGTAACAACATTCTTCCGCATCCTTTAGTACAACTTTCCTTATTTTTTAAAGAACTAATTTTAACATTATTTATTTGTCTGTGTATGCATATGCCATATGGTATCCACTGGGATCAGAAGAAGACATCACATCCCTTGGAATTAGAATTACAGGCAGTTTTAACTTCCCCAATTTGGGTGCTGGGAAAGACTTCTGGACCTCTAGAAGAGCAGCACGTGTTGTTAACCACTGAGCCACTCTGTGGCCCCATTTAACAGTTTTAATTAATCACATTTCTGACTGAGCTACCACTACACTTTCTAATCTGTGCCCCTCTGAATCAAGGGTCATTTGCTTCCATTTATGGACGGAGGTATTACCTTCCCTACTCTCCATCTGATGAGCCTGCTGTAGCCTTCTCATTCTAGTTCTCCTGATCTGAACCTCCATCCTAGGAATCCTCCTTTAGCTTCATGACCATCACACAGCATGGGAATAAAGAATCAAGAATGGCTAGATATTTCATTCAGCACAAAAATAAACTTGGATAAATACTGGAGGAACTTACTCATTAATGAAATAAGGCAAAAATGATAATATGAATGAGAACCAGAACTAATTTCTGTATAACAAAGCCAAAACCCAACTTCTACATACAGAAGAAGAACCAGATTCAATGCTTGTACACCAACCAGAACCAATGTCTGATAGATGCATTTGTTTTCAGAAAAATGCATGCAAACTAATGTACTAATTTGAAACATAAAGCATCACCATAGATAACATCTTATTTTATTTTTTTAATTAAGAAAAATTTTTTATTCGTTTTACATACCAATGATCCCCCTCTTCCCTCCTACCACCCCCCCCAGTCTCTCCATCCCAACCCACTCCCCCTTCCCTCTTACAAGAAGGTAAGGCCTCCCATGGGGAGGTACATTTAGTAGAGGCAGGTCTAAACCCCTCTCCCTGCCCCAAGTCTGTGCAAGGTGTCCATAATAGAAGTGGCTGGACTAGGCCTCTGCATAGTGAGACAGTTGTGTAGCATGATCTGCTTGGGGGCCCCTGGCAGTAGGATCAGAGTCCATCCCTGGTGCATGAGCAGGCCTTTTGGAGCCCACTTCTATAATAACCACATCTTAATACTTAAGAGAATAAGGCATTAGTTTCTTCATACCCACTAATGACTCAAATTTTACCTCCAATCCATAGTTGTATATAAAATGCTATTCTGCTCATGGAACTAGTTAAGAATATAGTATCCATTTTTCATTCCACCCTTGATATTGAAATGATTAAGTTGGCAACTCGATTTTTTTTCTCCCTCGTGGCTCATTACAGAGATACTTTGTTGATCTACTGAGTCATGAAAACACTCAGTTGATTGATTGGAAATTATTAATGGAATCACTGGCCTTAAATTGTCTCCCTTTACAAACAAAATATTCTAGCTAATAGCCATTTTATTTGATCAGTAGATGAGCTTATCCTTATTAATAAATAAGATGCTGAGTTCTGCTGTTCTGTGAAGCTCTCTTCAGTCATCACTGGTTGGTGGTAAATAGAATCATTGGAGGGAAGGTGCCAGAGATCTGGAAGAGCCTATAGTTCAACAGGTGTTACCTTCCAGCCCTAAAGTCAGAGTTGATTTAATGTCTTCCACAATTCTAACTAGGGCACCTTTGCCCCAGACTAAAAAAGTTGTTCGTAAATGAGTCATTCTTTTAAAGGAAGAATTAAATATAATTTATCAATTTCTCAATCATCTCTAATTGTTTCTAATTGTGTACTTTGAAGTTCACCTATATGGCAGCCTCCCACTCAGTTTGAACCTGGCTGCTGCCTCGTATATCTTTCCACTTTGGTTCCTGGGGCACAAGCCAGCCTTTCTCTACAGATGCCTTATGATCATGCTTTATGCTTCATCCATGGGATCTTACATTGTAATAATTACCACCTTACCATGATCACTATTTGAACCTCCACATTCCCTCTCCTCATTCAGTTCATTTACCCACTGGACAAATGCCATTGGACTTCTACTGTATCCAAAGTGCTGTTCACAGTGGTGGGAAATTGGCCACGAATCCAAGTCTTGGAGACATCAGGGGAATCAAAGATTATAGTTCTGAAGAATTTCTCTTGAGAGAGACCTGGAATCAACCTTTTTGAGTACTCTTACTTTTCAGGCATCAAGTTTCCTCACTGATCATTTGATACGCTGTTACCTTCCTCACAAGGAGCTTTTGGGAGCATTTTAACAGAATATTTCCTAATTTGGTTAAAAAATTCTGGTAAATTTGTTAAAGTATCGAAAGGTGATGCTTCTAGAAACTGAGATGACTGACAGAAAGAGGATGACATTGTAATATTAGTTCATCCTTATGAATTATAAGAAATGGCTGGGAATTAAAATCAGCCTCTTTAATTTTAGATTTTATATAATGATTTATTTTTGCCGAGTAAAACAAAAATTATTTAACCTTATACAACACAACCACAAGCAGACTTTAAATTTCAACATAGCCAAAAGCAGTTCAATAGCTGTGGATCATTTGATTTACCCATAGGTATTTGGGAGTGATTAAAACATAATGGAACTTTGGGCATATGAAAATTCCATTCTGTTTAGGTGACTTAAACAAAAAAAAAGCACATCTTTTTCATCAAAATGTGTGCATGTGTGCATGCATGCATGAGTTCAAGCACATTTGTGTGTGTGTGTGTGTGTGTGTGTGTGTGTGTGTGTACATGTTCATGTGTTTATGTAGGTGCTTATGTACACTTATTCACATACATGTAGACACCAGAACCCGGTGTTCAGTTTTCTTGAATTGCTCTTCACTTTACTTTTTGATTTAAGGTTTCCCACTGAATCTTGATTACACCAATTGTTTGGCTGGATGAGCCTTGGGGAATCTTCCTATGTCTGCTCCCTAGAACTGAATTATGTGGACATGCATCTATGTTAAATTTTCATTCTAGGAATCAAATTCGAGTCTTCACATTTGTGTATCATACACTTTACCAATGAAGTCATTTCTCCAGCCCTCTATTTAATGAAATTTTCATATAATATTCCAGAATCATATTTTTGTTCTACACACTAGAGGATCTGGTCTATCAACACTACCTCCAGATTACTCCTATAAGGAAACACTACTGACATCTTAGAGCCCTACTGTAAAGTATCTTAGATTTCTGAAAGCCTCATCCTCTTACTTCTCATTGCCCTACACACAGCTCATTTTATTCCTGTTTATCATTTTCCTCTTCACACAGCCTTTTGAGTTGTGGGTCATGCCCACACTAGACAGTGTGATATAAAAATCATTTATTTAGGTAGTTACTTAATGGTAGTGGAGATTGAATGTAGGAGCTCATGCATGCCAAGCTACATCTAACTGAGTAACAGTCCCTGCAATTACCTTTGCAGGCATCATTCAGTCTGCATTTATCAGAACAAGTTAACATCACTCCTTTCTATTATTCATGGTACCTAATATAGACCTGTTGACTGATGAGTATGCTAAGTTCTTCAAGGTCACTACAGCCATGTTGTTGTTAGCAACCATGAGTGAAAACTGAAAATGAAGTTGAATCAATTTATTTTATAGACTGTGGAATAACAAACTCAGAAGAACTTGGTATTCCCTATCTTTCCCAGTATTTTTGAGCTGTGGAACCAGCATAGCCCCATCTACATTCTTTTCTTGGACAGCACCAAGAAGACGTGAATTTGATGACCTATCTTGAGGAACTGTAGTTTCAGTTATGCTCCTAATATGTCATGGTCACTTTTCTTACTGTGCCTGAAAGTTGGGCTTCTGGTTGTATGGATGTGCTCTCTCAAGCAAAACCATAGTCTACCAAGGTAAGGAAAGGAAACACCCTTTCCAGGTCATGGTTCATTGTCATTTGGGGTTTGAACTCATAACTCAATCTCCATTAATAGCCTCTAACATGATGCTGAAAACAGTTTTCAGCTGAGATTTCTCTTGGTGGTACAGAGATGTGGATGTTGAATGTCCTTGTATGCTTTTATCTCCTTGAACAGTCCTGAGTTTGCACAATTCCTTAGGGCAGTGCACTCTGCTGCTACTGTAGTTGTCAATAGATATTAGGACATTTCTCTTCATTTCATGTATTTTTTCTCCTAGCCTGGCTGAATTTTGATGCCTTAGAAACTAATCACAGGACTTCTAGTCAAGGATCTCTGCTGTCACAAATAGAAGAATCCTTACCATTATAGACACATAACAATGAGAGATAGAGGATTGATTGATGATGGGTAGGTAGGTAGATCGGTAAATAGATAGACAGACAGACATATAGAGATGATAGATAGATAGATAGAAAGATAGATACATAGATACATAGATGATAGATAGATACATAGATGATAGATAGATAGATGATAGATAGATAGATAGATAGATAGATAGATAGATAGATAGATAGATAAATAGAAGATAGATAGATACATAGATGATAGATAGATAGTATAGCTGGATATAGCTGGAGTTTTCTCCAATCCTGCTCGGGCCCGTAGCTGCTCAGACCCAAATAAACACACACAGGCTAATATTATTTATAAACTCTTTGGCCATTAGCTCGGGCCTACCACTGACTAGCTCTTATACTTAAACTCAGCCCATTTCTGTTAACCTATATGTTGCCATGTGTTCTGTGGCTTTGCCTGTGTGCCTGTTACATGCTGTTCCCTGGACAGTAGGCTGGCATCTCCTCCCTCAGCCTTCCGCTTCCCAGCATTCTCCTCTCTCTTTGTCCTGCCTATACTATACTTCCTGCCTGGCTACTGGCCAATCAGTGTTTTAGTTATCAATCAAATCAGAGCAACACCTTCACAGCATACAGAGTGATATCCACAGCAAGATAGATAGATAGGTAGGTAGGTAGATAGATAGATAGATACATAGATAGATAGATAGATAGACAGACAGACAGACAGACAGACAGATAGATAGATAGATAGATAGATAGATAGATAGATGATAGATAGATGGATGGATGGATAGATAGATAGATAGATAAGAAAATACCATCATCAACCACCCACTTTATTTATTAAATAAATAAAGCAAAATTAAAATGACACATGATAATTAGTAAGGGGAGTAGAAACTACTGGTTGCTGGATTTTGAGTCAGAGGAGAATAAGACTGGCATTTGTCTTCTTCAGGAAAGCAGAAACTAAAGGTGACTGTGACATATCAGTAGATACTATGTCTCAAGTGACTTATATGATGGTGCCAAATATAATTAATCTTGTATTCTATTCCTAAATAAGGACAAGTGGCTTAACCTAACTGAAATTAGGAATAGGTTTCCTGGTCCACTATAATGGAAAGATTTAGATTCTGCTAATGAAATTGAGGTGTGGAAATCCATTACTACATACCTCAGAAATTAATTCATAGAAGATCTGAATAATAAAAATTGACTAGTGCTAAAATGAGAAATAGAGATCCAAGATGGCGGCCAGCAGGAGGCTGATGAAGGAGCTTGAAGAGATCCACAAATGTGGAATGAAAAACTTCCATAACATCCAGGTTGATGAAGCTAATTTATTGACTTGGCAAGGGCTTATTGGTCCTGACAATACTCCATATGACAAGGGGGCCTTTAGAATTGAAATCAACTTTCCAGCAGAGTATCCATTCAAACCACCCAAGATCACATTTAAAAACCAAGATCTACCACCCTAATATTGATGAGAAGGGGCAGGTCTGTCTGCCAGGAATTAGTGCTGAAAACTGGAAGCCAAGTAATCCAGTCCCTCATAGCACTGGTGAACGACCCCCAGCCTGAGCACACACTCTGGGCTAACCTAGCTGAAGAGTACTCTAAGAACCGTAAAAAATTCTGTAAGAATGCTGAAGAGTTTACAAAGAAATATGGAGAAAAGTGACCTGTGGACTAAAATCTGTCATAAGTGATTCCAGCAAGTTTGAGCAGAGCCCTGAGCCGTACTCAGATACCCTGCACAGCAGGACTCTGTGGAAAATTGACACAGGCCACCACCTGGCATCCTCTTGTGGCAATTACTAATTTTCTACAGTTCTCTTAATCAAAAGTGGTCTAGGTAACCTGTAAAAAAGGATTAAAAATTTCAGATATTCTAAAAAAAAGAGAAATAAACAGCATTGTGAAATATATAGTGAAATTAGGACCCATGTACACCATTGGTGGACATGTAAAAAGCATTGCTGTGACAAGTATCAGGGAAGCTTTTCTTAGAAAATGAAAATAGAAACTAGCAGTCATTTCTTGATCTGATCCAAAAGTCCATTTCTTGATGTACAGTCAAAATAATGGAAGATGAGACTTAGCCTTTCTTGTCCATGTTTAAAGCAGCATTATTCCTAACAGTGACCCTAGCAGAGATTCCTAGTAATGGAGGACACAGAGCCTGAACTAGCCATCTTCTAGAATCAGGCAAGGTTTCTAGTGGAAAGAGTGGGATACCAACCCAGCCACAAAAACCTTGACCTACTGTTGTCCTGTCTGCAAGATGTGCTGGTAGCACAGAACTTGTGGGAGAAGGTAACCAATGACTGACCCAACTTGAGGCCCACACCATGAAAGGGAACCAACCCTTGATACTGCCTGGAGGACCAGGAACCAGAGGCTGAATAGTTCAGAGTCCTAGGACAGAAACAAACAGGACTGACAAAAAAAGTCAATGAAACTATTTCTAATGCTATTCTGCTATACTCATAGATTGGTGCCTAGCCTAATCATCATCAAAGAGCCTTCATCTGATAGGAGCAGATGCAGAGACCCACAGCCAAACATTAGGCAGAGCTCAGGAACCCTGTGGAAGAAGGAGAGGAAAGATTGGAGCAACCAAAGGGTTCAAGGATATCATGAGAATGAGGCCCACAGAATCAACTAAGCAGGGCTCATAGGGGTTCACAGAGATTGAAGCAACAAGCATGGAGCCTGTATGGGTCTGAGCTAGGTACTCTGTATATATGTTATGGTTGTGTAGTTTAGACTTCTTATGGGACTCCTAACAGAGAAAGTGGGGGTGTCTCTGACTCTTTTGCCTGCTCTTGGGACCTCTTTTCTCCTACTGGGTGGCCTTGTCCAGCCTTGATATGAGGGTGTGTGCCTAGTCTTATTGTAACTTGTAATATGGTTTGGTTGATATCCCTGGGAGCCCTGATCTTTTTTGAGGGGAAACAGAGGAGCAATGGATCTGGAGGGAGAGAGGAGAGAGGGTGGTGGGGGACTGGGAGGAGTGGAAGGAGGGGAAGATGTGGTTGGGTTGTAATATATGAGAGAAAAATAAGTAAAAATTAGTAAGTAAATAAAAAACATTAAGAAATCCAAACTCC
Organism: Peromyscus aztecus; assembly: GCA_902168405.1. Lineage (NCBI taxonomy): Eukaryota > Metazoa > Chordata > Mammalia > Rodentia > Cricetidae > Peromyscus > Peromyscus aztecus. The sequence goes on along the minus strand of CABHPQ010000577.1, from coordinate 40,757 downwards.
ACTGAATGATGAATGGAGGAAAAAAGCATATGCGTGTAAAATGGAAGATTATTCAACAAGCCGAGGCAGAAAATTCTTAACCCATGAAGCAACTTGAAAGAACTTTCATGCAAAGTTCAATAAGACTGTCAGAAAGAGCAAACATGTTGTGTTCTCACTTACAAAAGATGTTAGGGAAGTAGTTAAATTAATAAAAACTGAACGTAGACAAGTGTTTATTAGAATCTTGGACACAAAAGAATGGGAAGTTGTTGATTAGTGAGTACAGAATTTCGAGTTGAGAAAATGAAAAAAGTTATGTGTATATATTGTGGTAATGGTCTCACAGAATTTTAATTGCATTTAATACCCTAGCCCTGAACTACACATTTACTCAGAAAATGGTGAATTTATGTTATGTGAATTATCCGACAATTAGTAAACTGTGGTAAAACGTAAGATAATTAAATTTTCAATAGAATTCAACTCTTTTCATTCTTCTCTGCAATTTCATTCATTACTACAGATTAGATTTTTTTAAAATGAGTTCACATTTCTGACTTTATCAAGTGGGGGCTTATGTTTTGAATATAGTTTCAAATGGTAATCAAAGGAATACTCGGTATATTTTCTAAGAATCAGAATTATTTTCTTATACAAATACTAGTAAAATGTGAGTTACAGAATGAAACGCTCTTATTATCACCCCATCTCTGCAGTGAAAATCCACTACCAATTAAAGAAACATGGTTCTGAATATTACTATATACAACAGACATGTATACACACACCCATCGCACATGTGAACACACACACATGCCTCACCACTCAGCACACATACATGCCACATATGCACACACACCACACATAAATCACATACCATTCACACATATCATAACACACACACCTCATACACATACCACACATGTGTGCAGGTATGTGACACAAGTGCATGCACACCTTTGTCAATATACCTACATATGAAAAGGAAATGTTTTCCTCTCCTACAAAACTTAGCAGAGTAACTCTCCCCAATGCAACAGAATTATGTAGAGATAAAAGAAAACTGTTTGAAAGTCTCTTTGGTGAATTATGGCATACAATATACAATCTGTGTGGTGCCAATGGGGAGTGCAGAGCTATTTAAGGCTTCTCCACTGGGGAGATACTTTCTGGTGTTTATTCTGTGTATATGGATCCCCACTGAGTGCTCGTCCTTCACACAGCTTTTCCCTTCTGGGGTGATGGATGTTTTCTTTCTAAGCAGAGATGCAGGAGAACTGTACTATGCCTTTGACATTTCCCCTCCAAGGGCCTCTCAATGCTCAAGTGGTTAAAATACAGCTCATTTTATTAATCTTTCTCCTCTCCTTATTATACCTGCCACTGTAGAGACCGGTTTTTCTGGATTTATCTTCTTCTATTCTCAATATTCTCTTTGGTACCGGCAATTAATTTACTTTGGGCCTCAAATTTCCCATCAAAATTTGCCTGGAATTTTTTCTTAGTTTTTCAGGGACCATGCATGTTAGCTTAGGTCTAGGTGGAAACCAAGGACAGTCTGTTACTCTGACAAAGAAAGAGTCCTGTTCTGTGTTTTCCATCACAACACTTTCAGGGCTCACGTCTTGTTTGCAGGTTGTAAATACCAAAAGCACACACTTTTAAATACATCATATTTCCTGACTTTATCTGGCAATGGTGGCCTGGCCTGATTCTTACTTAATTATTTACACCTGGCTATGATGATAGTATCCTTTGGCACTATTCCCACAGAAATCCCTTTGTAAATAAATACACAAAATAATAAACAAGAGGAGAGAGAAATGGGAGAAAAATTAAGAGACAGCATTGTGTGAGAGCTGAGTGGGGGAGGGGAGACCTACATGTTTATAGTGCCCAACCTGAGAAGGTAGCACGCAAGATCCTAGGTCCTCCTTGCAAAGGTATCTTCTAGCCCGACATTAGATACACACCACAAAGAAGGCAAGTTGAGCCACTTGACTCCAAGTTACCTTCAAGTTTACCCCCTCCAGCATCTTGGAAAGAGAATAATTAGGATTCATTCGTCACTTAAATATTTAAGGGCACTGATGTTTGCGATTGTCTTCTTTGTGAATTAAAGCTGATTCATGAATTGCTGCTGTAGCCTTTCTCCCACGTGTTCTCCAGTAGGTTCTTGGTGGAAACCAAAGAGGGGAACCCAATGGCTGACGTAGAAGGAAGTGTGCTGGTGCTGCTCTGTGCAGCATCTTGTCAAGTCTGAGGAGACAGAGAACTTGACGCTTCCCTTCCAAAGCCAAGTGCCTAAACCACCCTTTGGAAAGGACAAGGCCCTCCTCTCACGATACTTCCTAAAGTGCATAGATACATTGTAGCATGAATCTTAAAAGTTCTTATTAATAAAATCAAACCTCAGCCAGGTATTCACCTCAGGGGTGAATGCTGGTAGATCAGAGAGACAGAACAAGCCACAGCTACCTCACCTCGCCAGATCCTCAGCTGGTCTTGCTTCCTCAGACTGGAGGCCTCTGAGTCCTCATCCAGAATGGGTCTCAGCTGAACTGCTGCTAGAAGCCTGAATGCTTAACCAGCCCAAAATGCTTCTCCAGGCCAAAATGCCTCTCCAGGGCAAATGCCTCTCCAGGGCAAATGCCTCTCCAGGGCAAATGCCTCTCCTGGGCAAATGCCTCTCTTGGGCAAATGCCTCTAGTTTCTGGTCCTCACGCCTTATATACCTTTCTGCTTTCTACCACCACTCCCTGGGATTAAAGGCTTGCTTTCTGGGATTAAAGGTGTGTGTCACCACGCCTGTCGGTTTCCAATGTGGCCTTGAACTCACAGAGATCCAGAGGGATTTCTGTCTCTGGAATGCTAGGATTAAAGGCGTATGCTACCACTGCCTATCCTCATGTTTAATCTTGTGGCTGTTCTGTCTCTGACCCCAGATAAGTTTATTAAAGTACACAATATTTTGGGGAACACAATACCACCACAATACATAATTTATATTTTCTAAAATTCTTGATGAGCATGTGTCTGAATAGCATCTACACAGGGGGAAGAGCATGGGTAAGTTTCTCTGTGCCAGCCTGTACTTCGCAGTTACCACCTCATTTCAGTGATAGAGTAAGGCATCCTCTAACACATTGTTTTAAACATGATTGGATTTATAAGCTCCTTCTCTCCTGGAAGAAATTTCAGAAGCACAGCTTTTCTTTTTCGCTCGAAACTGTTCCTGTCCTCCGTGGGTATTCCTAATGAAACACACATTGAAAGCTAACATCCACAAATTAGAGATGTGTGGATGCTAAAAGTGTGTTTATCTTACTGTATCTGAATTACCTGCTGAGGATGATCGATTTCAGCTCCATCCATTTACCTACCGGTTTCATTATTTCATTTTTTATGAATAGCTATAAATAAGCCATTGTGTAAAAAAACACATTTTCATTATGTTTTCATACTTTATGGACATCTAGATTGTTTCCATTTCCTGGCTACTGTGAGTAGAGAAGCAGTTCACATAGGGGGACAGCTATCTCTGATCTAACATACTTTGGGTATATGCCCAATAGTGGTATACTTGCTTTGTATAGTAAATCTATTTTTAGCTTTTTTGGGGTGGGGTCGGGATTTGAGATAGGGTTTCTGTGTGTAACTGCCCTGGCTGTCCTGGAACTCACTCTGTAGACCAGCTTGACCTTGAACTCACAGAGATCCACCTGTCTCTGCCTCCACCTGAGTTCTGGGATTAAAGCATGCACCACTACCCTCCAGCTATTTTCAGCTTTATGGAGAACCTCCACATTGATTTATTTAGTGACTCTGCCAGTTTTCACTTCCACCAAGAGTGAATAAGTGTTCTCCTTCCCCCATATCCACACCAACATTTGTCATCTTTTTTTTTCTATTTAATCTTAGATGCTATGTATGACTAGGATAATATGAAATCACAAAGTAGCTTTAATTTGCATTTACTTTGTTGAACTCCTTGAACATTTTTAAAAAGAAATATTCCATGGCTATTTGTATTTCATCTTTTCTGAACTACCAGTTTAGTTCCATATCCTGTTTTTTTAATTGGGTTATGCTTTTAGGGTGTTTAGTTTTTTATTTATTTATATATTCTAGACACCCATCTTCTGTCAGATGTATAGCTGGTAAAGATTTTTTTTCAGGTTGCCTCTTCATTCCAATGTGAACTGTGGTCCCATTTATCAAATGTTGGTACTAATGCTGATGCTATTGAAACATGTTCAGGAATTCCCCTTTGTGCTTGTAAGTTCAAGTGTATCCCCTACTTTCTTCTCTACCTGATTTAGGGTTTCACGACTCATATTAATGCCTTTGATTCATTGGACTTGCATCATGTACTCAGTGAGAAACAAGGATCTGTTTTTGTTCTTCTACATGTAACTATCCAGTTTGACCAACAATATTTGTTGATGATGGCATCTTTTCTCCAATGTGTACTATTGACATCTGTCAAAAATCAGGTGACCGTTGGAATCTGGGCATCTGTGTGGGTTCTCAGTTCTACTTAGCTGATTAATGTCTCTGCTTTGATGGCAGTATCTTGCTCTTTTGTATCACTTCCTATATTTCTGACTATAAATCCAAGCATTTTACCTAATTGCAATTCCTCCACACAAAAAAAATTGTAGCAGCAACTTGCATCCAACATTCTATTCCATTCTTTCATTAGAGAAAATTAAGCCATGTTTCTGTAGGAAAAAAATCTTCATGAAAGAAAAAAAATGCATGCTGTGTTGCAGCTCTTAAGGAGGCAGGCACATGAGGAATATCTAGTTGGTTGATTATGTTGCTTTTCTAACCAGTAAGAAAAAAAGGGTTTGAATGAGGAGTTACTGAAATGAAAGTTACAGAATGAAGGTCTGTTACTGGATTGTCCCCTCAGATATCTTCCCATCATTAATGCCTTGTGGATGAGACTTCCAAATATGATCATCAAATAATTCCTAGAGTTTACCAGCACATGCTTATGGTGTTTATCCAGAAGATGGCTTTAGATGCAGCTCATGGAAGCCACGTGTCAGTAAACCCTGCCCAGAAAAATGTTTCCAATTATATTATTAAAATAACAAAATGAAAATAAGCTAGTTGGATATGCCTTCTGAAAACTAAATCCAGCTTTCAGTTGGGCCTGTAAAATTAAGAGGATTTTCTATACTGCTTTAAAGGGAACAGGTCCTTGCAGAGAATGAAAGATGGAGATTTATTAGACTTTTATTACTTTTTGCCTTTTTACTATTGCATTTCCTCTTAATTCCATTGAAAAATCCATACTCTGTTTGAAAATAAATTTTTATTAGGTTTTAAATCTATACTAATGATCTCCAACATGTTTAAAATATTATGGCATCATGTGTTGGTTCTTTTGTTTGAGGATAAGGAGAAAGGACATGTATTCTTTGTAGCCTTAAGCATATACTGCATGGAAATTGGCAAGCAAAGTATGCAAACATATAGAAAGTATGTGCTTCTCCTTATTTTAGAAAACTGTAGCTTTCCTAATGCTAGAAAATGTGTTACATAAATAAAAGTGCAAATTGATTAAACATGGATTTTAATACCCACCACCCCAATCTTCTTTGAACACCATCTTCTAATATAGCCCCACAGTGAAGTTGATTAGTACCAGAAAGAAAGCCAAGGACATATACATGATTAAATAAATACAGAATAAAGGAGGAATGCAAATCCTTTGATATACTTTAGAGGGGGTGTCTAGAAATATAAGAAACAGAATATTTAGTTCTGAGCTAACAAGGCAAAACGTTGAATTAGATCAATATGGATGTGGGGAAAGGAAAAGAAAAAGAAAACGCCACATGAGAACAAGATCCTTCAACATCTCTAACAAAATTGACCTTGCACTTACAACAGAATTAGTAAAACAAAGAGAGAGGAGAGGGAGGGAGAAAGGGAGTGATAGAGAGAGAGAGAGAGAGAGAGAGAGAGAGAGAGAGAGAGAGAGAGA